>JARYHS010008074.1:358712247-358905049 GCA_031002005.1 Vandiemenella viatica | reverse complement strand
AAAAAATCGCATCCTGCAATTAACGTTGTCACCGAGATCGTTTATAAAAATTAAGAAAAGAAGTGGTCCTATTACACTTCCTTGAGGAACGCCCGAAGTAACATCTAGTTTAGAAGAGGCTTCCCCGTCTACAACGACATACTGTGACCGACCAGTTAGAAAATCGCGTATCCATTCGCAAATCTGATCAGATATACCGTACGCTCGGATCTTCGCTAAGAGTCGGTTGTGTGGTACAGAGTCAAAAGCTTTCTGAAAATCCAAGAAAATAGCATCAACTTGTGATCCCGCATCAATAACTTTCATTACATCATGCGAAAATAGAGCCAGTTGCGTTTCACATGATCGGTTCTTCCGAAATCCGTGTTGGTATGCTGTAAGTAGCTCGTTTTCATCTAGAAACTTCATAACGTTAGAGCATGCTCCAGAATTCTACTGCAAACAGATGTTAGCGATATCGGTCGATAATTCCTAGGATCTCTCCGATCTCCTTTCTTGAAAACGGGAATCACCTGCGCAATTTTCCAGTCAGAAGGTACTTTTCTTTCCTCTAAAGATTTACGAAATATATCTGACAGAAATGGTTCTATTTCTTCCGCGTATTCCGAAAATACTCTTACTGGTATACCATCGGGACCCGGCGCTTTCCCCCACTTCAGGAGCTTTAATTGCTTTATGATACCTACACTATCAATTTGTACTGGATCCATCTCCAAATTCAACACGCCGTGGAAAAACGGGAATGTTTTCCATGTTTTCGTCAGTGAAGGAATTTTTAAATTCGGCGTTAAATACGGTAGCCTTGTCGCGGCTGTCATCAACTTCCCGACCGTCTTGTAGTAGAACTGGCATATTGTTGTCACAACCACTTTTTTTTTACATACGACCAAAATTTCTTTGGATTTTCAATGAGGCTCTTGGAAAGTGAGTTGCATCGAAAGTCATTAAGGCTCGCGCATCGCATTCTTGACCTGTCCTCTTGTCTCAGCTAGTTTTCTAAATCACTCCTATACATCGTCCTTCTTGAGCGTGCATGAATCTTCCTTTGCTTTTTAAGTAACCTTTTAACTTCACGCGTATACCACGGGGGATCGTTCCCGTCCCTGATTGTCCTTTTCGGTATATGTAAGTCCATACCTTCCCTGACTATATTTATGAATCGAAGCCACATCTCTTCAACCGAGCCTCTTCCTTCTATAAAGGTAATGTATTTATCCCTCAAAAACGTTCTTAAACTCTCCTTTGGGGCCTTTTCGAACCTGTAAACGACCCTTTCTTTTTTCTTTTTGCGCTCGACTGTTAATTTTACTGTAGCAATTACAGCTTTATGATCACTTATTCCCGTGGTGGTAGAAATGTCCGTAAATAATTCAGGCCTATTTGTAACGAGAATATCTAAAATGTTTTCGTTTCGTTGTCGCACCGCGTTGGTTCAGTGACGAGCTGCTCAAGATTAAGATCTGAGAAAAGGTCGAGAATAATCTCACAGGATATTTTATCCCTGCCACCAGTAACGTGGGCGTAATTACTGCAGTCAATATACACCTGGTTTGCTGGCGTCGATAAGGAGTGATCGCAATACCGCTAGATAGCAACACAGATATACTGATAAACTGTGTGTATTTTCTAGAGTAAGGAGCTTCTCTGATATTTTTGTTTCTCTTCGGAAGACACTTCAACATTTCTAATTCTTTTGTAAGACGTTGTTAGTGTTTTGCTACGCACAATAAGCACAATAAGATCCGGCTCTTTTTGAGCACCGGCCTCCTAGTCAGAAGTAGGATTTGGCTCGTGACTAATTACGCGGGGGACGTGTTCGCAGAGACTATGTGCTGGACCTGCTGAGCTTGATGTCGACACAGCCGGCTGACGACCAGACGGTGCTGACTCTTCTGGCCCGGACAGCGGGGCTGGCAGCCGACGGGCTCGACGCGGCTCTGCTGCACCACTGCGTCCGCGGCAGTGGAGAGGCCGTCGTGTTCGTCGACGGCTTCGACGAGCTCGGCTCGACCGACGGCGGCTGCGAGCACCACGGCGCGCAGTGCTGCGCCTCCTGTCAGCCCTCAGGGGTGTCCGCCGCCTGTGGGCCACCACTAGGCCCGACTCACACCTGCTCGTCGAAGCAGCACTAAGTACAATCACCTTTCAGTTGCAATCCTTCGGTGATGACGACCAGGCTATCTTCTTCCGCCAGTTTGTTCATCAGCTGCCAGGTACCGAAGAAACCAAGGACGCCGCTCTTACTAAAGTAAGCAAAATAGTTGTTTTTTTCTATATACTCCGTTTGGTAACACTTGAAATATAACAAAGAATCATGTAATTGATGAAACAAAATAAACGTCTCACGGTGAATTACACTGTGAGAGAAACTGAATGAAATTGCAGCATTACACATTTTTACAAGCGGTCTGGTGGCTCAGTGGCTTTGTCGGCTCTGACAGTGTAGGTGCTAGCACGTTGCCCTCGCTTTGTAAGTGTCGCCGGTTCGAGTCTGGCCTGGGGCATGGGTGGTTTTAATTAAGTGTTGTGATAGTCTTGTGTTAATGTTGTGTTGTTCTCACTACAGTGTCTTGTATTACAATGCCCGATTAGTTACTACAAAGAAACAAAATGGAAAATAAAAGTCGCAAATCATTATTATGATTATTATTAATTTAATTGCGATGGAGCTAACATCTAGTTGAAAATATCCCTAGTCATCTAATTACCCCTTTTAGAAATTTTAATTTTAAATTCCTTAAGCGTTTTTGGTAATTTGTTCCAATCCCTGACACCCTTCCCGACAAAAGAAAATTTCCCCTCTCCCTTATGAATGAAATCAAGTGCAAGCTTGTGATCATGGTTTGCCTTTCCCTTTCCATGCACTATTCCTAATTCTTTGACCAATATCCCTCCAAGCCCTATCACCAACATATGCCCTGTACGTTCCCAGCACTCTCTTCACTCTCCTTCTTTCCTTCAATGAGTCCCAATACAGTTCCTTTATTATATCAGTTACTGACTGGATCCTGCGATAGTTTGCTGCTGATCGAAAGGTCCCTGGTTCAAACCCGGGACCCCCTAGATTCAAAACGTAAAAAAGTGTTAAAGGAGTCTGATTAGAGATCGAAATGTGCCAGTTCGAATCAATGTCACGGCGAGGATTTTCATTGGGTCTTGCCCAACCCTGCCTATGGCACAGCTTGCTATTTAATGTGAAGCGTCCGAGAAAGCTTCCGTGATTCGAATTGCAAGTTAACCCGTAGGTCTCCTTAACTTGGTATGATTAACGGAATTCCAAGCTGAGTATACCTTCTTTAGGAGGATCTAACCAGCCTTCAGGTTTAATAACAACCTTAGCTTAGCAGATTATTAAACCAGGCCCAAAGCTGTGTAATATAATTGAAACGTAACTTGCCTTCATTGTACTGAATTCGGCATACTGTTTCTGACGTGTTAACATCTACGTAGCTTTATCTTCTCTAAGTTAGAGCCATTCTTCAGCATTTTAGTGGGCGGTTCCTCCAAAGCGATGTGAAACACTTTTCTGCAAGTTTTTTTCCTTTATAGCTCAACCATTTAAAATAGTAAAATACTTCGACACATGAGTTAACGCTAGGTACCAGATGATCGTATTAGATGCACGTTTTGACTATAGACCTCTCCTTTTAACGCAGGTGCGAGCTGTTATGTCGAGCGGCAGCCTGGCGGGCTTCCAGTCAGTTCCGCTGCACGCCAAGATGCTGGCCGAGGTGGCGATGGCTGATGACGGTGAACTCCTCTCGAATGGTGGCCATGACATCGACCTGATTCGCCTATACGAGATATTCTTCGACTTCAAGTTTGACATACAGTTCAAGGAGAAGGACGGCTACGACTACAAGAAACCCAAAGTGAAGGCCATCCTTGCCAAACAGCGTATGGCGTGTAAGGAGCAGCTTTCTGATTTCGCTATCAGGTGACTTGAATCGTTCAGTGGTTATAATGAAACATTAACTGAAATTTCTGCTACTATTTCTTCCATTTTATTCTTTTTAATACTCATTAGGTAAAAGTCAGTATTTAACGTTAGGTTTTGAATAATAATATCTTTTTTAGCGCCTCGTTAAGTAAGGCTGGTTCGAGTAAGTACTTTTTTCTGGATATTTGTGTTCTGCATAGTTTACTTACTAATTTCCTTCAGAAATGACGTCTTACTAAGCTTCCATATTGAAACGCGCTTCGCTGTTAACTTCTTCCTTTAATCGTTCCTTTTAGAACCAGAAATAATTCATATATATATTGAAGTGTCACGCTAGTTGCGACATCAGAAAATGTTTAATTACTGTAAATTATTAAAAACTTATCAATTATTAATATTTATCATGAGGGATGTGAATTGATCATCAAGGCACCAATTTAAAATAACTATTTATTAGATCACTCATATGGATGTATTAATTAGTTAGACGTGATTCAGAGATGTGATTTTTTATTGTAAACTGTCCGGCATACATTGTTGTTCATCAGGGTCGTTACTGGGCTAGTGGACGCGGTAGGTGAACGCACTCAACACACACAATACCGTTTGTTGCTCCTGTGACGGCAGCTGCGGGCAGGTCCGTGGTGGGGCTTCTTACGACACGACTGCGGGAAGTGGTCTGATCAGCTCACGGGTGGCGTCGTGTTCACCTCACGTTCGACGCAGCACAGACGTAGAGTGACCCCTCAAGCAGCTAGGACGGGAATGTCGACGCAGTCTGGCGACGAACCTGCTCCTTGAAGATACGGACTGGAAAAACTCTTCCAGCAGAAGCGCGAACTCACACTCGCACTCGCGTATTCTTCCAACGTCCGTGCGTACAGCCACGAGGTGCACACCCGAGTCCTCCAAGCGAGTCCAACACCCCTTCCCTAGCGGTCCAGCGGATTCGGGGAAATACGGGGGGTTGCCACATTCCTGTGGGCGACAGCTACCTGTCTGCATCTAGCTGCAGCCTCACAAATCCGTTAGCAAACTTACGTGGCTGCAACATCACACGGCTGTAATGTGTCATTACAATATATTTTCAACGGAAGAAGGCTCAGTTTTTCATAAATTCATTTTAATAAGAACGATAACTAATCTAAACCAACATCCCGTCATACAGTCTACATGAGTCGTAGCTTAAACTTCATTTCCGAAAAATTGCAGGTTAGTGAATTAGTAATCGATTTCACCGAAGCGACGTCTACTTTTTTAGAAGGTTCGAGTTCATCTGTCTGTCTGTTGATAATAACCAGCGAGTTGTAACCGAAAATCCAAAAGCACATATATTTAATGTTATACATGGAATATTTTAATCTTTCAATTAATTTTCTTAAATGGTAATTAATTCTTATAAAGTTATTGCCTTTGAGTATTAATCAGCCCCGTTTCATCCCCCCGCTAATTTCTATGAAATTCGAAAAGAATTGAAATAGGAATTAATTTATCACAGGTCCCTCAGGTGTTGGTGTTACAATGTGAGTTTTACATAAATACAAATAATAATAATGATAATAATAATAACAAATATTGAAAGTATCTTGTCTTCTCTGGTTGCTCTTCCACTTGTAGCAAGCATAAATATCCACTGTGTCTTACAGGGTACTAACTCTGTTGCCATCAAGTTTAATTTTTTTTTTCCTTCTTCTTTTCTGCACGATACTCCTGGAACAAGATACATAGTCTGCCAGCATTTAATCTTGTAGAAGAACAAAATATAAACATTTTTTTTCATTTTCAAAACATCAAACATATAGCAGTAACAACAAATCAGTTTCTGATTAAGGTATTTGTCCATATGAAATGAGGTACCTGGACCAGAAAATTGTATAATTTAAAACCAATTGACACGGGTCATTTTCTTGTTGTAACAGGAGTCTTTCAACAATAAATATTAAAAAAAAAAAAAATCTACACCATGTTTGCAAAGATTTGACTAACTTCAAGATTCCTTTTCCTTTCAATATTAGCTGCAGTAATATCCACTTCTGTGTTGCCTCAAAATCATCACTTTTTTCTTCCTTTCCAATTTTTTCTTCTTATTTGACTTTTCCACTTAACTTTTTTTCTTTTTAGGTAGTGGGTTCTTGAACCAGTATGTCGTTTCCACTTTACTTTCTCAAGCAGTGTTTTTCCTAAAACCTTATCTAAAGCTCTTATAAAGTTAGCTACCGCATTATTTAGCCAAAATGGTAAAACCTTGAAATGGAAACTTCGCCCATTATACAAGAATGCAGTAAATTTTCTTGATTCCTTAGCAATAGGAACTTGCCAGTATGAAGCTGTAAGGTCAAGGGATGTGAGGAACTTCTTTCCCTGAAATTCTGAAGTATTCCATCGATAGGAGGTGGGTGATCTCTCTCTGTTACCAGCACTTTGTTCAACATACGGGCATCTAGTACCAACCTGACTGATTGGTCAACTTTAGTAACTACTACAAGAGGGTTGTTGTAAGGGCTTGTAGATCTTTCAATAATTCCCCATTCCAACATCCGATTGATTTCTTCTTCTACCTGCTGTCTTTTTGCAAGGGATTGGATAAGGTTTTACAAAAAATGGATTTTCACAGGTGACTGTGAAATGGCACTCATAACCTTTCACTAGTCCAGGTCTATCAGAGAACACATCATCAAATTCTTCAAAAATTTCTGAAAGTATACCTTGGTGCTCTGCTTCTACAGTCTGGATTCCCTTCTGCGGGATAATATCCTGAGGAACTTGCTGAATGGCACTGGCACAATACTTCACTGCTTCTATCAGAAAACATGGATGACTGTCGTAGACCTATCTGGTCTCCCCCATGATTTGACCTTTACAAAGTCCACAGCTGTTTCTACTCTTCCTGACAGGCATTATAGATGTCTTCATACGAGAACCATTTATGGATAAATTCTAAAAATAATCCTTCTTCGTAGTTTAATATGCCTTAACCTTTAGCATCCAGTCAATTCCAAAAATACAATCAATATTGAGCCCTGGCACAACAAATACAGGTATCTCCATGAGTAGTTTTACAATTTCTGCTTCTAAAGAACTTGCTCCTTAACAAGTTTGCTCCTGCCCCCAGTAAGCTGTGATACCGTCATTCCATTTACTAGGGTACTCGGGCAAAAGTTTCACACTGATTAAGTCCTTATGAAATACCTCTGAAATACAGGAAATCTCAGATCCTGAATCAATTAATAGCTTTGCTAATCAAACCATTAGCCCTAGCGTTAGAATGGGGCTCTAGTAAAATTCTCTTCCTCATCATGTTCTTCTTCAAGGAGGTCTTCTCGAGGGTCATTATGAAAAGAGTCCTAACATCGGCATATAGGAGATGGTCCAATTTCCTGTTTGGCCTCCACTTGGACCACAGTTTCAGCCATGTCTAGTTTTCCGAACTGATTATTAAAAGCCTCATCTGGTTGTATCGCTTGTACAGTTTCATTGCGCTCTTTGCTCACTTTCAGTTTTATAGAAACCATTATTTTCTCCCTCTGAAATGCCCATTTCTCGCACGTTTAAAATACCTTACATTCTTCTGGTTATGATGAGTCATCTCATTTCTATTGGGTGGCAGTTTGAAAAATTGGGATTCATCGGTTCTCTGCGCTGATAAACATCATTACTAGTGGGATTGCTGAATAGGTTCGGATCTCCTCCCCGACCGAAATTACCTCTTTTCCTGTTTCTCTGTTCTTTGTCATCAAAATCTTGGGCCCAACTCAGGAGGTCATCTATTTTATTAATTGGGTGAGGATTATAAAAAGTTTCTTGTAACCGGTAAGGAAGTCTGTTAATAATGCCTTTAACCACAGTTGTTTCCTCAATGGTTTGGTCCAGGTGCTTTATCCCAAGCCAACACTGATGGACGAAATCATGTAGTTTCTCCCTATTTTGATTGTATCGCCTACCATTAAAAAAATCTAATATTACATTTGTTTGTCGAGCACTAGACCAGAAATAATTTTGAAACTTTGTTTTAAAATCTTCATATGAGCGGCAAGTAGGTAGGCCTACTTGTCGATCTCCCCACATTTTCCCAGTACCCTTTAGATGTGTATATACCACTTTAATTTTTCTTTCATCAGTAAAAGAAGCAAAGGTTTCAAAGGCTTCAAAACTTTTTATGAAATCTATTGGGTGGATACCATTCTGATCTGAAAAACATTCAACATCAATTTTCTCAGGGAAAATTACTGTAATGGGATGAGACCCCATGGATTGTCTTTGATTATTACATTTAGATCCCTCAAACCCTTTAATTCTCTCATTCAGAAGCTGCACATCATTAATAATTTTTAATGTAGTGTTCTCTTGTCGAGATTGGACACACTCTAAATGTTCAACGCGTTTTTCCATTTTACTACTTTGTTCATGAAACAAACCTATATCTGTTTGTGACTTGTTGGAGGTATCATGTAATAATTCTATGCACTCTTTAACCTTAAGCTGTTCTAGTTCTAGTTGGTTGACTCTGTTTCCTTGTTGAATGAATTCACTCTTAAAGGTATCCCCAAGTTGATTTATATCATAACTAATAGTCTGAATCTTATGTTCAACATTTTCTCCTGGCTTTCATGGTATTCAGTAATATGTTTTTCCAAGGTTGTTTCAACTGTAGTGACACGTTCACTAAAATGTGTGTAATAATTTCCTATCTTGTCATGGATTTCCCCTATTTTTGAATCAATTTGTCGTGAATGGTCCATAAAATACCTTCTAAGGTCATTTACACTGGTATCAAGCTAGTCTTGGTCTCTCTGAACTGAACATCTAATTGAGATTGCATTGATAAAATTAATTCAGTAAGTGTTTGTAGGGAACTGGTATGTTTCTGGCTGGGTAAATTGAGAAGGAGTTGATGGAGTTTATGTTCTGGTTCCTGATGGGTACCTACAGCAGGAGAATAATCATCCTCAAATTGTGAAAAATGGACCCTATTTTCATCCTCTTCATCCTCTGGTCGAGATACAGGTGTTTTTTCCAAAATTACAGATGAATAAGAGTCAAGAATGTTATATACAGACGGTGGGGCCATATCCGGTAAATTATAATTTTCTGCAGCATCATGTTGACAGATAACATGAAAAGTATTTTCATTGTCTTTATCCATGGTAAGTTCAATTTAAATATTTTTAACCAGCACAAAATCAAACTTCGTAGCTCAAACACAAGTTAATTGAAGTCGATAAAATTCACAATAGGCAAAGAACGGAAATTATTTAAATCCGTGAAAATTTAACTATCGAAATGAAAATCCTTCACTGTATTTAAACAAATAAAAAGAATTTAAAATGTACTTCCCCCCTTTTTTTTTTCGTGATTTGTTGAACTGCAAAGCAAAACAGGAATTTGCCTGCCAACAATGTTGTTAAACCAAAACAGCTGTCCAGTTGATGTGCGTATCGATATACAAATCGACTGTCGACTGTAAATCATTGTGTGTTGCGTTTTATTTATCTTGCTTTCTCGTAGTTCGTAATAGTTAACAAAATTACCAATTCAGGTGTCAAGGTCGCCATGAAACGCGCTTCGCTGTTAACTTCTTCTTTAATAGTTCCTTTTAGAACCAGAAATAATTCATATATATATATATATTTTCAACGAAAGAAGGCTCAGTTTTTCATAAATTCATTTTAATAAGAACGATAACTAATCTAAACCAACACCCGTCATACAGTCTACATGAGTCGTAGCTTAAACTTCATTTCCGAAAAATTGCAGGTTAGTGAATTAGTAATCTGATTTCGCGAAGCGACGTCTACTTTTAAGAAGGTTCGAGTTCATCTGTCTGTCTGTTGAGTAATCTGTCAGCGAGTTGTAACATAAAATCCAAAGCACATATATTTGATGTTATACATGGAATTTTAATCTTTCAATTAATTTTCTTAAATGGTAATTAATTTTGTATAGTTATTGTCTTTGGTATTAATCAGCCCCGTTACAACACCTGCTAAATGTTTTTGATGTATTGTGAGATTATTGAAGATGTTTTTCCCTTTTTGAACAAATGACTTGTAATCCTCATGAAGATAATTTTTTCTTCTAGTGTCATAGTTGTGTATTTACTGTTTGTTTCAAATAGAGTGTAATTTGAGACACGTAGTCGTCCACCAATGTTAAAATAACCATCTTCTTGAACAGCGCTCTGTATGAAGTTAATACTGCTAACCCCACACGCAATTCTTATTAGTCACTTTTGGGCTTTGAATTCTTTGTCTCTATGATTGGAATTGCCCCAGATATTGTTGCATATGACATTAAGGAGGGAAAATAAGCTAGTTTCCTCATACGAAGATGCTGAAATTGTACGAATTCCAAATTCTTCCCAATTCCCAATCGCTTCGATAAGTCGTAGATATACACACTCCAATTTAAATTATGATCAATATACAAACCTAGAAATTACACACACACTACCTCTTGAATGGGCTGGCCTGCAAATTTTATGTCTGTCTTTGGTGGTCATCTGTGTGATGCACTAAATTGCATAGTTGGAATTTTACCAAAATTTAAGGACAAGCCATCAGCTGTTAACGAATTGTTAATAAGGTTCAAAGATATAATTAGAAATATGTTTGCTAGAGAAAACTGGAGTATAGCTTCATTTATAACCTTATCATAATCATTTAGGTTTGTGTAATGTAGAATCATAGTAATAGTTAACACAAGCAAAAAATTATATTTTCAAATGTTGAAAAATATTCACCATCATCATTATTAAACATATTCGCCTTTGCGAGTCATCCTGCACAACCTCTTCCAAATCTGGTGGTCCTCCCAAGATGTTTCCTCCGCCACTTTTCTCCAAACGACACCCTTAACCTCTGCGTCTTTCTTCACTTAGTCCATCCATCTTGCCCAAGGTCCTCCAGCTGGTCTCCTTCCATTCCAACACCGAGCATGGTGGGTGAATGGTTAACATTCTGGCCTCACATTCGGGAGGACGCGGGTTCAAATCCCCGTCCGGGCATCCAGATGTGGATTTTCCATGGTTTCCCCAAAACACTCCAGGTGAATGCCAGGGTGCTAGCTTCAAAAAGGCCATGGCCGAATTTCTTCCCGTTCCTTGTCCCCAGTCCCATCTCGCCTCTAATGACCTTAGACGTAAACAAAGTGTAAAGCAGTAAGTAAAAAAAAAAAAAAAAAAAAAAATTCCATTTCCACTATTCAGCAGTGCTACCTATGGCATTAGGGATTGCAGTCCAGCAAAGCAGGATCCCGTTGGTTTTGAGTACTCACTTCTAGAATTTGAGTTATGTTGCGTATTTAGTACAATTTTCTAACTATACTAGCTTTGCCCGGCATGTGTTGTAATGCCTCTTTTTCTTTCTTAACTGGATATGCATATACAAAACGACAGATTTACATGTGCTAAATACATGTATAATTTTTGTTTAAGAAGGGTAATGGGTGAGAGTGGGTGGGCTTTTTGTAAACTTAATGTAGGCAATACATTTCTCTTTGTTTTAAAGTATACGTGTGCAGTGTTCCATCAAAAATCTGATAGAAACTGTGAGTTTCTATAAACAACTTTTGGAATTAAGATGGGTGAGAGTAAAGGAGGAGAAGGGTTGGACTTTTGTAAACCAATTGTGGACAGTTCTTTTCTGTTTGCTTTAAAATATACGTGTACAAAGTTCCTTCAAAATCATATAGAAACTGTAACTTTGTACATTCACAAAAATAATGGGGTGAAAAGAGTGAGAGGAGTTGGGTTTCTGAAAATCAAATATAGACAAAGTTTTATGTTTGTTTTAATGTATTCATCTGCAAAAGACTGTTAAAGTAGGATGAAATCTATTGGTATTTACAAAGAATGTTTACAAAAATAAGGGGTGGAAAGGGGGATAAGGGTACGGTTTCTGAAAACCAAATATATACGCAATTTTTCTGTTAGTTTTAAAGAATTCTTGTGCGAATATTCTATCAATATTGGATAGAAACTGTGGGTATGTATAAAGAATGTTGACAAAAATTAAGGGGGGGAGAGGGGTTTTTCTAAATAAAGTGCTGACTGTATTTTTCTCCTTGTTTTGAAGTGTTTGTGTGCAAATTTTGATAGAAAATGGATAAAAACTCTGGGTTTCTACAAAGGTCATTGGAAATTAAAAAAAGGTGGGGGTAAACGGGGAGAGGGGTTGCACTTTGGCAAACCAAATGTAGAGTATTTTGCTGTTTGTATTGAAGTATACTTGTGTAAATTTCCATCGAAATTAGATAAAATCTGTGGGTATTGTATAAATTAGGGGGTGTAAATGGAGAGGGGGTGGTTTCTTTTAATTTTTTTTTAATCCAAACCATTCTCAAATTGACTTAAATATTTAAAAGGGATAGCGAAATGACCCACCACTTCCCTTAGATGATTGTATCATGGGGTGAACACATAAATAAGCACAAAACACAGGAAGAATAATGAATATTTCAAGACTTGGCTCTTCATCAACAGGAGAAAATCAAGGAGGGAGGATGGTGTAGGAAGCCGTTTTACAGAATGGTCATTAGTCAGGAACAAGGTGGGAGTAAATTCAAACAGAGGGCAGGGAGAGGGGGACAGTGAATTGGAGCTAGTATCTGAGAATGCAAAATGTTACAAAAAGTACAGAAAAATATATTAAAATGTTCATAACATAAGTTTGAGAAAGTAAAAATAAATAAGTAAACAAAATAAAATTGAAAAAAAAATTAATGGTAATAATAATAAAAGAATCTATGTAGTTAAACATCACCTCTGGTATGTGGTGGTTCAATATATTGTACACAGAGGGCATGGAGGCAAGAAGAGGATTGAGGGAAGGAAAAGTACTAACTGGGTATTATCTCAGATTGAGACCAGGTTGCCTTGTGCCTAGTTTGTATTGGTAGGCAAGTTCCCACCTTCTATGTTCAGAGGAGCTGCTGTTGTTTGCGAAGACTCTGATAGCATGGAACGTGAAACAAGAATTTAAATTATTAGTGTCATGGGAGATGGCATGAATAGCTACTGGATGCTTTGGATTCCAAGTGAAAACTGTCTGACGGTGGCCATTCATTCTAATGGCTAACGGGATTGGTAGTCAAACCTATGTAGGAAGCCAGGCAGTGTTTGCAGGTTAGCTGGTATATTACATGGGAAGTTTAACAGGTGGTGTGACCTATGATAGGAAAGTTCTCGCCAGTGATAGGGTTGGTGAAAGTGGTGGAGGCATGGTGAATGTCGCAAATCTTACAGTGGGGTCTATTGCATGGGAAGGATCCTTGGAGCTGTCTGATGGAACGAGGAAGACTGTGTTTGTGGACTACTAGCTGGCTGAGGTTGGGAGGCCTGCTGAAATAAGTTCTGGGAGGGCCAGGGAGGATTTTTGGAAGAATAAATCTCATTTCTGGGCAGGTTAGTAGGAAATCATAATCCTGCCGAAAGATTTTATTGATGGATTCAAGGCCAGGGAAGTAGTGTGTAATCAGGACATCACTATGGTTGGTTTCAGGGGGTTTGGAGCAGTCAAGTAGGTAGAGCAGGTTGCTATGTGCCTCGTGTAAGTTGCTTGTGAACCATAACTGGGGTATAATTGAGCGATACCAATGCTTGTGAGATGTTTGAATATCCCATAAGGGATTTCTGATTGGAGCATATACGATTGCCTCGAATGCCAAGACTGTATCGGAAGGAACGTTTGGTATGATATAGATGGCAGCTGTCAAAATGGAGATACTGCTGTGAGTTGGTGGGTTTGGTGTGGACTGAGGTGCTGAGGTGGCCATTGGAAAGGGACAGGTCCTCATCCAAGAATGTGGCCTGGGTATGGGTGTAGGTGCATATGAAATTCAGTGTGTTATTAAAGGTATTTAGATTATCCAGAAAATTTAGAAGGGTGTTTTCTCCATTTGTCCAGATCAAAAAATTTCATCTATGAACCTCAGCCACAGAATGGGTTTGAGAGGGACGTTCTCCAAAAACATCTGTTCCATGAAGAGATTAGCATAAGAAGGAGTCATGCAATTGCCCATGGCAGTGCCATGCGTTTGGTGGTAGATATTGCCTTCAAAGTAGAAGTAGTGGTCCAGTATCAGTCCAGCCTAGGTGGTGAGGAAAGATGCACTTGGGCGGCTGTTGGGAGGGTGTTTACCCAGAAAAAATTCAATGGTGCTAAGCCCATGGCAATGTGGAATGTTTGTGTACAGTGATGTGACATCAATGGTTACCAGTATGGGGTTGGGAGGAAGTGGTGTGGGTATGGTGGAAAGATGAAAAAGAAAGTGCTGTGTGTCCTTAATGTGAGAGGGGAGCTGAAAGACTATAGGTTGTAGGTGATGGTCCACAAAAGCAGAGATTCGTTCAGTAGGAGGTCCATAATTTGCAACAATGGGGTCAGGCAAAGGGTAAGTGTACGTGGATTTTGAGGAGTGTGGAGAGAGATTGACTGTGGGGTGAGACCTTGGAGGGGCCCAAAACCATCTATTGCCCAACTGCTCAACATACCGCAACCTCCTCCTTTGAAACCCACACCTCGCTCTTTGCACTCCAGCCCTGCCTCCAAACCTAAACTGTAAGTCGTGAACCAGTCCTCTTCATCACTATCTGAACCCCAACTCGCCGTACTCTCCAAAGGCCTTACTTTTTCTCCTACCACTGCATTTGACCATCCCAACTTGGTTCGGGACTCCCTTTCATTCTGCCGAACACTCATCTGACAGTACCACTTTGCCACTCGTGTCAGTGAACATTGGCCTCAAGACTACCTGGAACTCAGTCTCCAAAAATTCAAACCACTATCCACACTTGACCCACCACCTCCTCCCCAGAACCATCCATACAAATTTTTGAGGAATTCTTATCCACCTGTTTGGCTTCTCCTAGTTTTCTGAAGTCCTTGACGAATACCAGCATTCTCAGCCCAGCTGAAACCTGTGCCAGAAAACAACTTTCGACTAACCCAGATCTTATCACTCTACCCGCGGACAAGGGCTCAATCACAGTAGTTATTAATCGCAGTGACTATGTGGCGGAAGCTCTTCGTCAGTTATCAGATGCCAACACTTACTGCCTCCTTGCTGAAGATTGCACACCAGATGTCACCAAAAAAATACAGGAATATGTACAGTTCAATGGGCCCCTCCAAGGTCTCACCCCACAGTCACTCTCTCTCCTTACTCCTCAAAATGCACGCACACCTGTCCTTTACCTCCTTCCCAAAATCCATAAGCCTGGCAATCCGGGACGCCTTATTGTTGCAACTGATGGATCTCCTACCGATCGACTCTTTGCTTTGGTGGTTAATGTTTTTTTTGTGTGTGTGTGTGTGTGTGTGTGTGTGTGTGTGTGTGTGTGTTGCAAATGTCAGCTGATCTACACAGTTAAAGCTTTTTATTCATGGTTTCATTATTCCCATTTTCTGTATTTGCAGACAAAGTAATTGTGATAACTTCCTGTACTTGTGGCTGAAAATTTTATTATTCGTTGATACAAAACTATAATGTTGTTGTTATTGTAACGGTTGCATGCATTTATTTAGCAGCTATTAAAAGGCAATTGTATATCCTTTGACTTATTGTTGTTTTGGCCGCATCCTTAATGTGTTTGAAACACATGTTCTTTAACAAAAGCCACCGCCTTGCATGTGCCGCTCTGGCTTTCGAATAATCCCCCTTGGAATGATTGGGCCAATCACCACAATATTTTCTAGTGAATATCTTGTGTCCTTTCAACTCATTATTATTTTGACTAAAGGAAAAAAAAGGTTATAATGAAGTCTTCACATGTTGTATTTCTGAATTGTGGTGTAAAAATAGGAACACTCCTGAAGACTGTCTCCTCCTTCCTCCTCACGTATTTAATTTCGTGTTTTTACAGCGCAATCTGGTGATACACCCATGAGGATTTCATTATAATCATATGCTGAGAACGACTCCTTTCTTTGATGAAAAATTAATCTCCACTCTAAAAAGTTGTTTCCATTAGTAAAACTGAAATACTTGACTAGTTTACTATCTTGATGAGTAGTTTCTTTTAATAAAGCCCCTACAGACTACCTAATTTGGTTGGCCTGACTACATCATCCTTAAAATCGTGTCTTGAATTTACATTGGTGCCTGATCTGCAGTCTGTTTTAGATAGTCGGTATGGACGAACGGTGATCATGATCCCTGTTTTATCAAAACAACAAAAAGTTGCACTAGTTTTGGCATTAGATATTAATTTATAGACAAAAGAAGAATATGAGCTGAAAAATTGCTTGAGAAAAGGAATGAATTTCGTCACATTAAATGAATTGGAGATCTTGTCATGTGATGATATTTGATGTTATTTGAGAATGGATGGTGAAAGTTTCACCTAGCTGTTAAATTTAGTAAAACCTCTGATTACAAATCAAGATACCATCACGAGAGAATCTGTTACTTTGGAGGATCGATTAACTGCAAGTCTGAAGTATTTAGCAGCTGGTAGAAAATATGCTGATCTCAGGTTCAGCACTGCAATATCTGCACAATTATTATCACAAATAATACCAGAAACATGTGAAGCTATTTGTAAGGTTTTAAAAACTATATACAAAAGAAAAACTTCATTTTTAATTAGAACTTTCAAATTAAACAACTATGACAAGAACAACATACAGTAATGGCTATTTTTTAATTTTGACAAGAAATATTTTTATGACATTTTAGTTTTCCCGGCGTATTGTTGAAATAAATAACTCTCGGGTTTTCTGCCGGTTAATATATTTATTTGGATCTTTTAACGACGTTTCGGCAACTGCCATCGTTGCCTTCATCAGGTTAAATCTCACTTACAAGGACAAGACACGACTGACTCGCGAGCCAATCCTGGCTCCTATTTATAGCCTGTTGTCAAGGGAAGCTTCACGCTGCTCTTTGATTGGTCGGCGGTGCACACGGCCATAGACGGGGTCAAACCGGTTTGGTTGCATGGGATTGCTCTACAAAATAGCAAACCTTGGCGTGCCTGGCAGATTCCTGAAGATCATTAGCAGTTACCTACAACAAAGAACATTTGTAGTAAAGGTTGAAAACATCACGTCCACACGAAGAACAATAATGCTGGGGTCCCACAGGGCAGTGTACTGGGCCCAGTACTATATACTCTCTATACCGCTGATCTACCCATGCAACAAGGAACTGAAACTGCACTTTACGCTGACGATACAGCAGTCTTTGCAACTTCACGTAGCCCAGAGTTGATTGGATGGAGACTTCAGACCGCACTGGATGAGATTGAAGACTGGGCGACAAAATGGAGAATACGCATAAATGCGTCTAAAAGCCAGGCCATCTGGTTAACAAAAGAAGAATGCCACCTCGACCCATACTGGAACTTTTTGATGAAAGAATCCCTAGGGTGAATACAGCCAGGTATCTAAGCGTCTACTCTAGATACCAAGCTGACATGGAAGGCTCACGTTGAAGAGGTTCGACAAAGGGTACAGCGCCGATTGGGAGAATTATATCCAGTCCTCAACCACACCAGCACCCTCAGCAGTAGAACTGGAATCCAATTATATAAGTCGCTTGTGAGACCACTGATGGAATACGCTTCCCCAGTTTGGGCATACGCGGCTGCAACACATTTGGACACTCTTCAGAGATTACAAAATAAAGCGCTGAAAAGAGCTCTTCACCTTCCAGTAATGTTCCCGACTGATCAACTATACCAGGTAGCTGAAATTGAAACACTCAAAGATAGATACCGGAAGTTGGCAACCGCTTTCTGTAATAATGCAGAAACAAATACAAATCCGACAATAAATACACTCGCCCAATATGACGTGAATCTAGGACCGCACAAAAGACCACTTTACATACTTCAATAGAGAGCAACAAATGACAAATCCAAAAATATAATATCAATCCTATGGACAAATTAACCGTCAGAAAACCCCAGAGTTATTTATTTCAAGAAATATTTTTAATTTTATTAATCACAATAATAATCAGAATATTTAATCATGGAAAAAAAGATTCAATCAAAACTGTTCCATCACCTCCAAATACATCATTTGGTTGCTGGGAACATTTTGACAGAAAATTGTTGAATTATTAAATAGAGGTTTGATGTCGAAAACTAAAATGAATTGTTAAATGTAGCGAGACAGTATGTGAGAAAATGTCAATTTAGTCATTGCGACGATTCAGTGTACAGCAAGCATTTTGTTATTTTAAAACCGGTGACTCGTGGTTTGCAAATATGGTTTTAACTTCAACTGCTTCTGCACTTCATCAGATTTGAGGTATTTGTTTTCAAAAAGTGTGTTTCAACTACCTAATTCTGCCAATACCATAAGATCTACTACGGTCTTAAATTGTTCAACCAGCATAAAAGCTGACTTGATTGTTGAGTTTGAAAATCTCAAAAAAAAAAGGACAAAGATTTTCGTTAAGTTATGATGAGAGGACGTATCAAAACAAAATCACCAATGTTTGAATGTTAACGTTCATCACAAAGAAACTCATTTCGATCTTGGTTTGATTAGAATATGCAGCCCATGCACTGTGGAGCATTGCATCAGTTTGGTCAAAGAATGACTGCCTAGCTTAGTCTTGTTTTTGGAACTGATGTTATTGGCATAACAACTGATTGAGCAAGTGTCATAGTAAAAGTGGCTAAACTTCTGACTTGCTACCTGCAATTGTGCAATGCGCATGGCATACAGTTGGTTGTTGTCAATGTTTTGTACATGAAAAACACTGCAAGAGCAGTGAAACACACACACAAAAAATTGTCTGATTCAGACATAGACAACGAAGATGTGGATAGGACAAATAAAGTTCAAAGCGTGATTGTTACACAGGATTATTTAACTAATCAAGTCATTCCCAAATATAGTGATCTTCTCATAAAGGTGCAGATAGTTATTAAGATTTTCAAAAAGTCTCCCACCAAAAATCATTCTTATCTGAGGAAATACATTAAAGAACTAACTGACAAAGAATTGAGTTTGATTTTAAACTGCCGCACTCGCTGGAACAGTCTGCTTGTCATTGTAGAACGATTTTACAGCCTAAAAGTGAGTGTTGAAAAAGCTTTAATTGATATAGCATCAAACATGAAATTCATTGATGAGGAGTGGTCTAGAATAATTGACTTGATTGTCAGCTTGTAGACATTTAAGTTGGGTGTTGAGGCACTAAGTAGGAGAGAGTCCTCTCTTATAACTATGGACAAAACTTATTATTACTTATTACAATTTATTGTAAACACATTGGATACTCAAGAGAGAGTGTTAGGTGCTGAGTCATCTGAAGCACTCTGTGCAGGGATAAAAGAATGCCGCACTGAAGGAATTTTGATTTGCTTGCAGAATCCAAAAAAATATGAACAAGACTTAAGGATACCTAACCATAGAAAAAATGTGATACGTCTAGAAATGAAAAAACTATTAGAAGTGTTGTAAAATGTGACAGCGAAAATAAACCTGAAAAACTTGAAAAGAGTGCGGAAGCAGACAATAGCCAAGATTTGCAAAACAATTTAACATTACTAAAAGAACTAGAAATAGAGATATAGCAAAAGAAGGAAGACTTCAATAGACAATCGGGCACTGCAAAAGGAGAAGATTTTGATAAATTATTGAAAATGGAAATGACTGCTTTTGAAAGAGAAGGAGGGATAGGGGAATACTTGTCTTATTTGTGACTGTTTGATGACATTCAAACCAGCGAACATTGAGGCAGAAAGGCCTTCTCAGCTGCTGATTATATGCATCTCTCTGAGAATCAACTTAGGAGATGATACAATCAGTACCATTTGTTTCTTCAGATCTATTTTTTAAAAAGGAGAAGTGACTGGTTCATTTGAAAAATATGTCTTTACTTGTTTTTGTTGTATGTTTGTTTGATTTTGTTAATTTTAAGTCTCAGTATTGTTTATTTTTATTTTTTACGTATCGTTTCTTTCATACGATTAATGGAATTAATTGTTTTCAAACTGATGTGACTTATTGTGAGGCACATAATATGACCTAATACTGGATATTTTCCATTTTTGATTATCTATTTAAAAATTGGTTTAGATTTAAAAAACAAAAATGTAAGACCTCGAAATATGCTTATGACGGGCTAAAAAAATTTAATTTCATTGTGCCAATTAAAATATTGTTAACGGTTTTTATCATTTAACATTAAAATTGATTCATTAATTTAACTAACAGACATTTGTTATTTAATTTGATGACTCTTTAAATAACTGTTTTAAAAATATGCATAAAATACTGTTGCCAGCAATCCCGCTGGATTGGCGCAAATCCTGCAAAAATGCTGCAGAATTGAAAACATTTTGGTATTGCAAATCTTATTTGGCATCCTCCACTCTTCCATGCTCATAACATGCCCCAGCCACTTCAGTCTTTTCCTTGTTAACATCACTATTAACCATTCACATGGTAAGAGATAGGCAACAGCATGGAATAGGGGACTATCTGTGGGGGTGATGTACAATGGTGACCTAGTGTGCCCCGTGACTCATATGGTAGCTGTGAAGGCCCTACAGGAACCCTGAAATACGATGGCCTAACAAGCCTGGTTTCAAAACTAAGCACAGCCTTGGAAAGGATGAAAAATATTAACGAAAGAAATTTCCATAGCAGATTTCAGGTCAAAGCCACAACTTTAAGTGGGTAAAAGTTACATCAAAATACTTGAACCAACAACATGTAACCCAATCTCTGGCCAAGAATGTACCGAGAATCTTTGGCACCTATCCATACAGGTTACATAAGCTTTACACTAAAGTAAATATCACAAGGATACAAATAGTATATATTTAAAGATATTTATTTATTTCTCGTGTCCAGGACATAAGTTGAAAAAACAAATAACATTAATTAATATTAAACTATAAACACAATTAAATAGAATGTGACCACAATTCCGCAATCTTGATGGCCTTCTCGTTTGCCCTGTAAAGGTCGTCGATATTGCAGGTTTCAGGGAGATTCCTGCATATCAGAAGATGTTGTGGGTTCTGATGGTGGTGGAAGGATCTGCCATTAGGATTATTCCTAATGTTACCCAGGGTACGCCCGATCGTATTAGTTTTCATATTTCACTATTCTGCACGATCTTCGAGGAGGCTCCTTCCGTATACCCCTATTTAAAGATGATGTATAGAAACTATATATTTTTACAAACACAAAAAGTAATTAACACAATCTTTTAGGTTATGTAACTTTTGCAGTAAATTAATATAATTTGTAAGCTGCGGGTTGTTTATCATTTCATCCTTGTGGACAAGAGAGATTCTTCTCTTTTTTGTCAGAATTTAAATTACACTAACATTTGGTACAAGTAATGTAATTAGTCAACCATGCAAGTAGTATTTTCTTTTTTTACACTATATTCCTCAATACAGACTTTTTTCTGTGCTTTTAATAATACTATGTCAAATTGACATTTGATCAAAAATTCCATAGTTAAATTTCTTCGGCTATGATACTCTACAGTCATCTGTCGGGTTTAGAGACTGATACTTAAAGAAAGAGCTGATAGATAGCATTGGGATGGTATCACATTTTTCTTTAGTGTTCTGATCTGCTCTTAATTTTATGCTCCATCCACAGTTAAGGTAAAATGATATAATGAAGTGCATATCAAATTTTTGGCTGAACCATAATGCCTGTCGTCCAGTGAATCCAAATATCATCCAAGTAATGTCTGATTACATCACACACACTTAACTGTTCCATCAGTGTCACTTCAATGTAATGTGGCCTGGTTGTTCTTACAAAGTGGATTGTCATTTTTTTTTTTTTGCTGTCGTCAGTCTTTCAACTGGTTTGATGCAATCCTCCATCCCTTCCTATCCTGTGTTAACCTCTTCATTTCTGCTTACCCCTTACAGCCCACGTCTTCAATTATCTGCTTCATATATTCTAATATCTGTCTACCTCTACAGTTCTTACCTTCGATTGTTCCCTCCACTAACAAATTAACCAATGCTGCATGTCTCAAAATATGACCTACCAGCCTGTCTCTTCTTTCTGTAAGCTTCTTTCACAAACTTCTTTTCTCACCCATCATTTCCAAAACTCGTTCATTTCTTACTTTGTCTGTCCACTTAATTTTAATCATTCTTCTGTATCACCACATTTCAAATGCTTCAATTTTCTTTCTTTCCGGTATTCCTAAAGTCCATGTTTCGCTACCATAAAGTGCTTTGCTCCACACAAAGACTATTAAAAAGTTCTTTCTAATTCCTAGATCAATATTTGAAACTAATAGGTTTCTCTTTTTCATGAAGGCTCTTTTTGCTAGTGCTATTCTGCTTTTAACATCATTCCTGCTTCGGCCATCGGTTGTAATTTTACTTCCCAAGTAACAGAATTCTCTTACTTCTCCTATTGCATCCGATCCTATTTTTATATTTAATCCACTAGTATTGGTATCATTTCTGCTACATTTCATCACTTTTGTCTTACTTTGATTTATATTCAGCCAAAATCTTCCTTCAATATTTTGTTTGTGCCATTCAGTAACTTTTCAATATCCTCAGCCCTCTCTGCTAACAAGACAATGTCGTCAGCAAATCATAGCATACTGATTTTTTCTCCCTGAAAACTTATGCCACATGGAAATATTTCTTTGACTTTCTTCATTTCTTCTTCTACATACAAGTCGAATATTAACGGGGATAGACTACAGCCTTGTCTCACACCCTTTTTGACTTATGCGATTGTCACTTATACATCCTAGAAATGAGGTTGATATATTACAGATAATTGAACGTAGTATTTAAAAAATGTTGTAAAACTTACAAAATCTCAACTAAATCATTTTTAATCTAGAAACTGAACCTAGTTATTACTAACTTTTTACAGGCTATCATATCTATAATTCCTTAAAACAACTGATGATGATTTAGGCTGTTTTCAGATTATACAATGTTGTATACTAGGATTACATAGAGAGAATTGTGAGCAAATGCAGTGGGATCTAGACAGGATATATTGCTAGGTGGATAGACATGGGAAGAAGAGTCATCTTATGAAATATATTGATTAAAAAATGAAATTTTTTTTCTGATAATTCAGTTGAAGGTTAATTGCTTGCCGAAGGAATAAAATTTCATTTAAGCTAAACTGAGAAGGGCATATTGGGGAGACTGTAGGTAAAGGGTTCAGACTACTGATCTGTTGGAAAGGATAATGACTTGATGTATCAGAAAGTCAGAGAGATGGGTTACAAAACTTTGATCAAGAGTTGATAGATGATAGAGTATTGTGGTATGATATGGGACCCACACTATATCTTATTGCTGATGAGATCAGGGGATGATAGGTGAGTGAAAGAGATATTCCTGTTATAAGTGGTGTTAAGTCGCAGCATTGATTTGGGTAAATAAAATAGATATATTAAGATGTCTAAAAGAAATTAACGTCTGCTGATCAAGACTTATGAAATAAGAAATTCCAGATGGCATACCAGTATGTCTAATGAAGTAAACAGTTAAAAGTGTTAAGACCACTATTCTCCATCAAAATATAAGAGAAATATTTAGTAAAATTGATGATATTACCTTATGCCTAGAAGAAATTCAAAATTCCTGAAATTTTAATGTAGATGTTTTGTGCATATCTGAACATCATTTCTCTGAGACAGGAATATCTCAGCTACCCATCCCAAATTATAAACTGAGCTCTCATTTCTGTACACGTGAAATGGATAAAGGAGGAGTTGCCATTTTTGTTAAAATATAATATTCAATGCAACTGTTTAGGTGTAAGTAAGTATTGTATAGAACAACAGTTTAATGTTGTGTTACAAAACTGGAATATGGTAAGGAAGAGCTCATAGTAATAGCAATTTACAGGGCCCCCCCTCACTCCTTTACCACTATGTTTCCCAAATAGTTTTATGTGGAGATTTTAATGTTGACTTTCTTAATCATAGCAGTGAGAGGCTAGATACGGAAGCCTTGATGTTGTCTTTTAACTTAATGGCACTGGTAAATTTCCCTACAAGAATACAAAATTATAGGAGGACTGCTATGGATATTTTTCAGTACAGTAATTCCAAAATACTCCCAGTAACAAATGGTATCTCAGATCATGATGCCCAGCTGTTATGTATCAAGTCCAGAAAAACTGTTAAACAGATAAAGAAAAGCTGGGTATAAAGAAGAAATATTAACAAAAACTTTTCATAGATTCCTTAAATAATGAACACTCATCAGAATTGTACACTGCACAGGGTGTTAATGCAAAATTTTATTCCTTTCTTAATATATTTCTAACACATTTGGTAGGAAGTTTCAAAAAAAGGAAAGCTATCAACACTCCAAACAGTGAATTGGGTAAGGGATGGATAATAAAGGGTATAAGAGTATCTAGTAAAACAAAAAAGGACCTTTACTTAAAAGTAAGGGAATCAGATAACTATATACTGAAAGCTCATTATAAACTTTATTCTAAAATACTAAGAAATGTAATAATAAATGCCAAGAACGGGTATATATAAGATAAAATAGAGAATTCAAGCAATAAGATTAAAACTGCATGGAATATAATAAAAACTGAAATAGAAAAATCCGTAAATCACTCTAAAGACAAAAAAATGGATCTGTGCATAGTGAAGTAGGGGAAGTTTGTGATATATTTAACAAACATTTTACTTCAGTTGCAGAGAAATTAGACATAGAAAAGCAATCCCCACATAGTGCCCTAAGGTTTCTCCAAACTGCTTTCCGAAATAGATTTGTATAGATGCAATTGCCACAGTAACAGTCTCAAAATAAATAAACTGATGAAACAATTAACACTTAAAAATTCTTCCAGCTATGCCAATATTTCAAGTAAATCACTGAAAAGATGCCCAGATTGTATCAATCGTGTACTTGCCCACATTTGTAATGAATCCTTAATGGAAGTTGTTTTTCCAAATAGACTAAAATATGCAGTTGTAAAACCATTGTTAAAAAAAGGAGACTCAACATGTATAGATAACTATCGTCCCATTTCATTACTTTCCGCATTCTCAAAGATTTTTGAAAAAGTCATGTATCGTAGAGTAATAAAATATGTTCCGCAATATAATATCCTCACTAATTCACAATTTGGCTTCCAAAAAGGATCACCCATTGTAATGACTATATATTCATTTTTAAATAACACATTTGAGGAACTGCATAATGAGCCCTGTAGGAATGTTTTGTGATCTTGAAAAAGGATTTGACTGTGTAAATCGTGAATTACTTTTGAAAGAAATGGAATACTATGGTATTTATGGAACCGCAGGTAAATGGTTTAAATCATACATGGAAAGTCGAATGCAAAAAGTTTCCATTTTTTATTCTAAAATGAGTAAGATGCCTCATCAGACTGGGAGAAAATAAAACATGGAATTCCACAAGGCTCTGTCATAGGACCCCTCCTCTTTTTGTTATACATCAATGACCTTCCTGGAATCTTATCTGACAAAGTTAAGAGTGTTTTATTTGCAGATGACACTAACTTGACTGTGAGAAAAACACCAAGCAGTAATCTAGAATTTAATGTAAATGAAGTACTTAGTGAAGAAGCAAATTGGTTTAAGGCAAATTCATTAAAATTAAATTTTGAAAAAAACACGTTATATTAAGTTTAAAACAAAAAATTATGTACAGCCGGATTTACAAGTAAGATATAAAAATAACACATTATTAGAAACAAAGAGTATAAAATTCCTTGGTATTGAAATAGAGGAGAAACTCGGTTGGCACGAACATATCACTTCACTACTGAAGAAGTTAAGTAGTGCCACCTTTGCAATATGAACACTTTCTTCAACAGCCGATCTAGAATTAACGAAACAGGTGTACTCCTCATATTTCCATTTAATGATGTGATATAGCATAATTGTTTGGGGAAATTCTTCACAAAGTAAAAAAGTTTTCACAGTACAGAAAAGAGCTATTATGATGCTATGTATGGTAAAACCAAGAACTCCTCACAGACAACTTTTTAAAAACTGAATATATTTACGACTACTTCTCAGTATATATATTCTCTCATGTGCTTTGTCATAGAACATTTTAATCTGCTTACATCTAATTTACAGGTACACAATTTCAATACAAGAAACAGAAATAACTTGCACAAAACACAAACATCTCTGTCTTTAGTACAAAGAGGAGTTAATTATACTGGGATACAACTGTTTAATAATCTTCCGAAGAGTATAAAAAAGTTTGCAGATATATTTAAAGAAAAACTGAGAAATTGTCTTATTGTCAGCTCGTACTCCATTCAAGAATTTGAACAACATAATTAATTGTATTCAATATGACCTTTTGCAAAACTCGGTTGTAAAAATGATATTTTTATTCTCTTTATTTGTCAGATGATTGTTTTAATTATGATTATGACTCATATTGTATGTGTGTGTATTAATGATGACATTTTTCACATCTCAGAGGTCCTTAGTCGGCATGTATCCATGAAACAAGATTGATAAATAAGTATCAAAAACTGGAGTTGCAGGGGATGCAAAGGAGGACAATTATATTTATCTGGGGAAATCATTGAACTGAGTAACTGAAATGATAAAAGAATTGTGTATGGACTCATTGCAGAAGATGAGTGAAGAGAATTGTGGTCATGTACAAGGCAAATGCTGGTGATGAGACATGGATAAATATTAGTGGACGATTTAGAACGAAATGTGGAAGGAAAGATAGGTCAATAACAATAAATTATGAGACATCAGGGAGTGGGAAAGTTTTGATTTATTGTTAGTGGAGTGAGAAACTTGAACAAATCACCTAACGATTAATGTAGAATGTATCTCGGAGTGAAGGATTTTATGGTGAAAGTAACAAAAAAAGTAAATAGGTGTGTAGAGAAATTGCAACAAGGGCATTACCTACATTACAATTAGTAATAGTAATGCTGAGACAAGAATAATTACACAGTTGTATGTTGTCATTTGTAATGTTCAAAAGTTTCTGAATATTCATAATAATAATGTTTATCATGTATAATATACTGTGTCAGAATTTAATCAAGATGGGAGTCAATGAAATTCTTTCGTCACTTGTCCTTATATAGAGGACGTATAACACCACCTTCATCTGTTTTGGGATTAGTCAGTCAGTCAGACGAATTCAGTTCCTGGACAACCTGTCTTACTTTCAAACTGTGAAAAATCCGTTGAAATCAGTTTGAAAGTTTTCAAGTTATACCAATTGCAGATAAAAAACTCGTTCCATAATTTTTACATGATCTCTCATTTCACCTAATGAGGTGACATTTTTATAGCTTTTGAATTTTATGTCAATAGATTAGGACTCTTTCTAGATGGCATAAAAAAAGCTCTTTATTTACACTAATGCTGACCCAAAAAATCTGGTCTGTCTTCACTAAGCAATAAAATTTGGTTAGCACAAAAATGTTTTCAAGATATTTACACTTCAGTTCTCAACAAGCAATTCCATCCCTACCCTATAATAAAAAACAACCTTTAATTTTTTATCTGTAAGTCTTTGCATTTATCTCCATTCCTGTTGACCTACCCATGCTGATATCCTGTCCAGTCACTCTGCAGTCTTTTTCTGTTTTGATCTGGTAAGGTAACATTGTCATTTTCAAACAATATAACTTTGACTAAACCATTAACACAATAATTTATTAGGATTATGAATATTAATTATGACTGTCCCAATACAGTATCCTGTGGCACTTCCATTTTCACTTCTACTTGTTTATGAACGTATACTAACACTTTTAATAATTCCTCTATCTGTCAAATCAATTTTTCATGCAATCTAATGATCTTAACCTTATTTAAAATCTTTATGGTCCACCCTGTCAGATAATTTTAAAAAAATTACTGATACTCTATCAGCTTCCCATTTCATCTGAAATACGTTGCATATAGTCCACTAATTGAGATTCCATGAATATCCTTGCCTAATACATTGTTGTCTATTTAAAAAATCTCTCCCCCCCCCTCTCCTCTCTGCCAACAGACATTTCTGATGGTATTGCATTACATTCTCTTCATTGATTTCGCCTACCACTAATGTCAAACTAAAATGTCCATAATTTTTTAAATCTATTTGTCACCCTTCTCTTATGGAATGGTACTGTAATTGCCCTTTTCAGTTCTCTGGTACGCAGCAAGCTTCCAGACTCAATCTAAATAATATTCCAAGTTAGAATGAAATGTTGTATCCCGCTATCTTTAATACAACTGTACTAAATTCATCTACAACAGTCTATTTACGGTTTTTTAATTGTTTTAGTGCCTTTTTTAATCCTCAGGATAAATTTCAAATTTTGTAGTTTGCTCATTTCTTCCTGAGTGGACAAGCTCCTCTATGATTCACATCCTCCCATTGCTGAAGCTTAGTCTCTAATGGCCTCATAAAACAGTTTTTAATATTGTTGCATTTTCAAATAATCAGCAATTCCTTCTCCATTATTATACATATTTGTCTGATTCCCTTCCCCTCAATTTCTAACATAGCTGTAGATAGCTTTGAGAATTGAGTCTTTCCCAGCCTGCTGCTGCTAAATAATTTTCTCAGGCGTTCAGCTGGGTAAGTTTTGCCATGCACAACATTTTAACAGTTACCTTTAACTCTTCATCAGGTGAAATGGTAGATTGAAGAGGTTATTGCTTCATCATATTGCAGTTGTGAATTCCTTGTGATTCTGACTCGTATATTTACTGTTGCCAACTAGTGTACACACATGAGGCCAGCTGTAGAAGCTAATTTCCCATCATCTGCTGCATTGTCTAGGTCCCATACAAGGTCTGCAACAGACACTGCATCTCGACCCTTTTACTAGGCATGCGTGCATGTCTCATAGACTGCTGTTACAGATCATGTATGATGGGTTTCTAAGCTTCATCCAGCATGAGACAACCATCTTTGTGCATATTTTTGCTGCTCTGCCTTATCTCCAGTGGTTCTTTAATTATAGAATACCAGAAATATGTGGCCCAGGCCCAAAACTTCAATCTTGTTGAAGTTTATTGTGTGGAAATTTTCTACGTCTCAAGGCAGACTTGTCAAACTGCAACAAGTGCATATGTCACTGGTGCTTGATGCAGCATTCCTCCATGGTTTTGGATTGTTTGGCAGATGTATATTTTGCCACATACGCACAGAATTAAATAAGCTGGAATTCTTAAACCAAGGTCATCTTTCACCATTCACAATATGTATTGAATCTTTGCTGGTAGTTGAAAGATACTTCTTATACCACAATGTGCAAGAATTCTCCTTGTATTTCCAGAACTATTCCCATCATAAGATAGCGCTACTCAGGATCTTGTTAGTTCTTTTTATTTGGCTGTTGTGTCATTCAGTGGTCCCCCTGCAGTCTGCGCTCATAATAGTCCTTCATGAACCTATTAAACTTCCGTTTTTGATGCCATTAATTCCTTGTTTACCTGTTCAAAGTGTTCCCTACTGAGTGAAGTCTAGAAGTCCATTATAGCCAATCTCCAACATGAATATGGCAGAGCATCATGCCAGTACATCAAGAATGCAAATGATGTAGCCCAGACTTTGCATCCTGATTGCTAGTGATGACACCCATACGGTTGTCATAGCTAGCACTCCGCAGCAGACCATGTATTCAACCAGTGGATTAGGAGGTGAGCAGGTTGAGCATAGACACTGTAGAAAACAAAGGTCAGGTGTTTCACTTACAGCTTGTGTAAGTGATGAGACAGGTCAGTCAAGGCAGTAAAAAGAGGCTTACAACCACCAGATGCAATGTGACACCTGAGGAAGCCAACAGAACCAGCTATCGAATAATTGTGTTTTCATGACACCATCCAGTTGGACATCTGTGATGGTTACATTACATCCAATACAGTCTATGCAGTATCATTTAAACATAAAATTAACCAGCATTTTCTGAACTGTCAGAATTCTCCCTCAAAACTAACTACCTGCTCATCAATTTTGGCCTTCCTCCTTCCTAATTGTATAAAGAATTCAGTTACAAGTTGAAGTTGCCCATTTTTTATTGTACTTTTTTGTCTTCATGCATATTAGTTAACACAACTCGGACTGATACAGATATACTGTCTATGATGTTACATCTGGCAAATTTATATATCCACCGTAATTTGTAGGTATACATGTATGAATGCCTTATACACAGTCCAGTCACATTAATGTGACCACCTCTCAAAAACCAGAATAACCACCTTTGGCAGAGAGGACCGCTGTGAGGCATGCAGGAAGAGAGTCAGTTAGGTTTTCTGAAGGTGTTCACTGGGATGTTGAGCCATGCCGACTCCAGTGCTGTGGCCAGCTGCGCTAGATTATATGGTTAAGGAGCCATGACGCAAACAACCCGATCGAGGTGGTCCCACAGATTCTCGATTGGATTTAAATCCGGTGAGTTTGCTGGCCAGGGGAGTAAGGTAAACTCATCCTAGTGCTCTTAGAACCATGCACATACACTGCGAGCTGTATGACAACTTGCATTGTCCTGCTGGTAGAGGCCATCATTCTGAGGAGAAATTATTCGCATGTAGGGGTGGACATGGTCCGCAAGGACAGATATGTACTTGTGCTGATCCATCGTGCCTTCCACAATGATGAGTTCACCCAGTTAATGCCAGGAAAACATTCCCCAAACTATAATGCTACCTCCTCCACCCTGGATCCTTCCGGCAATTGTTGCAGGGTGTTTGCTTTCAGACGTTTCACGCCGTATGTGCCAACGTCCATCTGTCCACTGGAGCATAAAACATGATTCATTGGAAAAAACCACCTGTCGCCATTCTGTAGACGTCCAGTTTGTGGTACTGGCGTGCAAATTCCAGCATTAGTCACTGATGAACAGCAGTCAGCTTAGGTGCATTAACCAGGCGTCTGCTGCAGAGGCCCATGCGCAGCAAAGTTCCCTGAACCGTTGTTGAGGATACACTCTTGGTAGCCCCTTGGTTCATCTGAGTGGTCAGTTGCTCAACAGTTTGCACATCTATTTGCCTGAACGCATCTCCGTAGCCTTTCTTCGCCTCTTGTCATCTATAGCTCGTGGTGCACCACATGTTCCACGCCGCTGATCTTGAATAGTGCCATTTTGCCATGCGTGGTATACTTTCACCACGGTGGCACGTGAACAGTTCATAAAATTAGCCATTTCCGAAATGCTTCCACCCTTGTCCCGAAAGCCAATAATCATGCCCCTTTGGACGTCGGATAAATCACTACATTTCTGCATTACGCCAACAATTGAAATGCTTTCCGATGCTCTAGGACATCCTTTATATACACTCCACTGTAATGTGCTGCCACCTGCCTTCTGTGATTGGTTATTTCACGTTGACGTTCAAAGTAGGTAGTGGTCACATTGATGTGACTGGACTGTGTATTTGTGCTATTACTGATTTGTGATATTTGGCAACATGTCATTCTTCTTGTTTTTCTAACTCTTAGAGGACTTGCTTAATTCAGATGGGAGCTTAGAAGTAATTTTAATTATTTGCCATTAGAGACCTCTATGGTGTGATATGAACCATTACCGTCTGCTTTTGCATTTTTTATTCCAAATTGTTCGATAAATGTTAACAAAAGTTGGTAAATCCTGCTCTTTGCTTGTTTTAACTCACTAATGTAAACTATTTTCTTGATTTGAAAACAGGAATGATTTACTTATAATTGTGGTCAAACAATCATAACTGATGATTTAGAACTTAAATTTTTTTGTTTGGTTCATATATCATCTTTAAACCAAATGTGGTTTCTAAAAAGTTAGTTTATAATCATGGCCTTAAAATATGTCTTATTCAAATTTACTGCATGAAAAGTAATTAAATATCTGTTCCAAGCTTTTTAAACTCTGACTGAAAAAAATCAAACTAAATTCTAGTTAATTAAATTCATATTATGACTCTGAGCGCTTCAAGGATTATATTTCATATTTTGTTCTGCTTCTCCTAAAGCTGACCCCACAGACCTGTATTCATCACCCAGTTCTCTCCTGGGCTGAAATCAATTAACAAGATCCATTGCTGTGGGCATGAGTTAATATGTTCCTTCCCCAAACCCTACCCACTGCTCCCTGTACAGGATTTTAGCAGGCCTCTTAATCTAAACATCATCATTGTCCACAAGCACTTGCCTTCTTATTCCCCTAGACTGCTGCATGGATGTTTTCCCTACAATAGATCCTGCTGTAAAACATGCTGCATGCAATAAGCCATTACCTATTCTAATCCTATCACAGGATAATCCTTTCCTATTCCTGGACACGCCACCTGTGCCACCACTCACATAATTTACCAACTTACCTGTCGTCACTCTACTGCTTCATACGTCGGTCTCACCATTCAAAAACTGTCCTCCAAGATTAATTGCCACAGGCAAACGTTATACTGCAGATCCAGACCACCCAGTGGAAATACATGCCAGCTGACATGAATCCAACGATCTTAACACCTACTTTACCGTTTAGGGTTGTCACAGTTTTTCCGGATACTGCTAACTTTTCGGAACTCTGTAGATGGGAATTGGAATGTCAGCACATCCCAGACACCAGACATATCCCTTACCTCAAACAACACTAAGACCCCACTGTAAACTTTCACAATTTAACATACTTACAGTCAATTTGTGTGTACATTTTATTGATATATTCTTTATTATTACTTTTTACGTAATTTTAATTTTATTTGTTTACTTATGTTTCTCTTATAACTGATCAAAATTAATTTTTTGATAAGACGTTTCTTTGCTTCGACTGATCGTCACAGAGATTATTCTGGCCCATAATTATGATTGATCAACTTTCTCCCCACATCACCAGTGAAATACCCGCCCTTGCGTCTTGTTTTATTCATGTGGTAGTCCTGGACGTGCACACATTTTCCGCCTGCCGTGTGTCTCACCTGCTGCACGAGGCTATTAACAGAAACAGTGTGAAGCTTTTTGTGTTTGTTTGGCCCTCCTGCCTTCCCCTGTCATAAGTGTATGTTATTTTTCCTATCTTATCTAATTTTCAGTGCTTAACAGCAGATACACTTGACACCATTATCCAATTGGTAAAGAATTAATGATGTATACTTCAGGTCTAGACATAATTAAGTTATGTTAGCATGCTTTACTTCATAGGATGATGTATTATTATTTATATCACAACAGGCCAAAATACCTTGCTCCAACAACTGTAGATGTGTGGGGTGCCGAAACGTAGAAGAAAGCTGTGATAAGAAATCTTTGCGAGATTTGGCAGATGCTGCTGAAGTCCGTGTCCAACAACAAACAGCAGTAAAAAACAAACTTTCAGCTCACATTCAGGATATTGCCCGGCCTCAACCACCAATTCAGTTAGGCTCCAGGTACATTTGATCATACTCTAACTCTCTCTCTCTCTCTCTCTCTCTCTCTCTCTCTCTCTCTCTCTCATTTGATATTGGTAAGTAATTCTATAAGTTTAGTATATATATGTTAATATATGTTAGCATCTCTAACTTGTTAAATAGATTAAAACGAAGGAAGGATAGGGAAATATGACCCATCACTTACCACAGATGAAGGCTGCTGGGAACGACAAACACAAAAAACAAACGCACGAAAAGTGCAATATTTCAGCATGCAGCCTAATTCGTGCAGAAGTGAGCCACCATGTGGGGTCAGGTGTGTACACAGAGACAGCCATCTGGTGAATTCATGCTGAAATATTGTGCTTTTCTTGTGTTTTTTTTTTGTGTTCGTCGTTCCCAGCCGCCTTCATATGTGGTAAATGTTGGGTCATATTTCCGTATCCTTCATTAGTTTTATTGCCTTAAAGCATTTTCCTGCTTATTGTTATTATTGCTAAATAGATTGTTAATTGTAAGAATTACATATAATGATTCATGTTTTAACTAGGAATATTTTTTTTATCCTTTATGCCTTTACGTAAAAGTTTTCCACAGACTTGAAGGAAAAAACATCTTTCAGATTCAGTGTTTATTGTGGTAGGCAGTAATCTCTGCACCAGTAACAGTTTGTAAGCTTAACATCTGGGGTATTGAGAGATAGGAGAAATGCTTATTTATGCATATTAGAAATTTTACATTGTACTATTATAATTTCTTATATCGTTTGAATTGTTTACTAGTAGCTGCAGAACTTGTGTTAAAAATTGTTTGCATCATCCCCACTTGAATTCATTTCAGTGCTTTGCCTTATCTTGCTTGACTTCTTGATTAAATATGCTCAATGGGCAGCTTAAATTATTGTGTTCTCTGTCATTAGTAAAAACATGTTCATGATCATAGATGGATGAACATTGTTAGCATTATATATAAAACAATACTTAATTGGTATAATAGACAAGGTCACAGAATAGGAAAAATTAGTCATAACATTTTTGTGCTTTTGCATTTATTTATTTACTTTCAATCACCTGTGTGATTATCACACCACTGGTGCGGGTATTGTGACTCTCCTGATGAAAATTGTCTCCTGGTGCTTTATTTATAAACCTGTCTTAATATATTCTGTTTACTGTGCCCATTCATTAATGTTCTCTGCTTTTTTCCTGTCATCAGTCTCAACTGGTTTGATGCGATAACTAACCTCTTTTCTCAACGTAGCCATTTGGACCAAGTGTTAACTTACTTAACAAATTAACCAAATTTGCATGTCTTAAAATGTGACTTTCCATCCGGTGTCATCTTTGCGCGAGAGACTTCCATAAACATCTTTCCTTGACCATCGTTTCCAAAACTCATCGCCTTAAGATAGTATATGAAACTGAAAGATACTTTTTTCTCTAGAAAGCTCTCCTTGCTAGTGCTACTCTAATTTTTACAACACTTTTGCTTCTGCCACGAGTTCTAAACTTATTCTATTATACTGTTCTGACTGATTCTGTTTTTAGTCATCAGTGTATCAACTGGTTTGGTTTAGCCTTTATATTCTTTTTTTTAACTGCTTTACGTCTCTCAACAGCGAAGTCTTTAGAGACGGGAAAGGATGGGGGGCAAGGAATGGGAAGAATTCGGCCATGGCCTTTTTAAGGAAGCATCCCGGCATTTGCCTGGAGTGATTTGGCAAACCATGGAAAACCCAAATCTGGATACCCGGACGGGGATTCGAACCGCCGTCCTCCCGAATGCGAGGCCAGAACGCTATCCGTTACACCACAACGCTCGGTTTAGTCTTTATCTTGATTTAATCTCATCACCTCGGTATACCCAATATAACCAACATTCTCAGTTATCTATTTCAAACATTCTCATCTTTGTTTTCATCTAAATTATTTTCATTCAACTATTACCTCCATTACTAATGACTCCCACTTGTCTTAAAACGTTGTCAAACATACTATATTTTTCTATTTTTTCTTTGCTTGCCCATCGTTTCCAAAACACATCAAATTCATACATTATATAGCCACTTAATTTTAAACATTCTTCTATAGCACCACAGTTTATACTTCAATTTTATTTTTGACTGATAAGTCCAATCTACACTTTCATAAAATCTTGTGCTCCATATGTACAAGCTGTGGAAGCTTCTTTGTAAGTAGTAGGTCAATGTTTGAAACCAATAGATTTCCTTTTTTCAGTAAAGCTCTTTTTTATTTATTTTATCATTTAAGCAGCATGTGGAACCGTTATTTTGTGTTGTCCTTGTTATTATTTTTGTTTTTCTATTCTTCCAAAAACCTCATCATACTTTTGCTCTGGGCTTGATGTTCCTTGCCTTTCTGAGTTTCAGATTTCTTGATGGTGGTATCTTAGGTATAAAGTTACGTGAAGGTATTATTTATCTGTATATAATTTAAAGTTAAAATTTGTATCGGGCAGATGCAGGTGGGTGCAGGGTAGGGTAAGTTCGGTGTATAGGGAAATTGTTACTGGAGCGTGTGCTCCATTGCAATTAAATTAAATAATTTCAACGCCAGAACATACCTCTGTGGTATAAATCAACAGTGCCCACACTAGACTGGTGGACACACAGATAAATAGCAGGTGTCGCATTTTCTCTGAAATGCTGAGATCGACACCAACATATTGGTTACCTACTCTGAGCCACATTCCACCTCTTGACTTCCGCTGATGGAAACCTCCTAGTTAATGAACATGAAAAACTGATTAAAAATCCTGCTCTCCTAGCCAGCTGGGGCCTCAACAACTCTCTATCGGTAATAGGTTTTAATCGAAAAGACCTCCACAGCCAAGAGCCCATTCGACAAGGGATTCAGCATCATAATTGTGGAAATACAAGTGGTAAGAGTTCTCAGATCATACATCTGATTTCTATCCTGTATAACATTTAAGCCGCCTAACTTTCACCAACCAAGATTGTGTTAAACACACAGGACATGGCAGAGGCACCAATTTCTTCTTCAAATGTGGCTGGTTCCACTCCTCCGAGGGTGATTGTGGAACTGAGATACAGACTGTACATCATATCATGTTGGACTTTGACCTAAGAGCATTTTTTTTTTTTCCTTTTTCAGACTACATGAGTAACACAGCAACAGGTTACTCGAAATATATTAATTTTTGACTTCAGATTCGCACAATTTTTTTTTTTAGTAATTCAAATGTTATCAATTTATTTTGTAATATTTATTTATTTTATTATTTATTTATCAATCTTGTTTCATGGATCCCTGCTGAGGAAGGATCTCTGCGATGTGAAACATGTCATGATTAATACACATACATACAATATGAGTATAGATGTGATAAACTGTTCTGTGACCATACAATAAATAAATATACTTATATATGATTCATGTAGATGTTAGTAGGTCTAGGTTGACTTCTAGAGGACCTTCTGCATTTCTACAAACCAACATGTTTTGATTTTTTGTGGTCTGTTGATGATTTGGAAGATTTTCTTGGTCAGTCACGATCATCCATTCATGCTGTATGTCCATAGAATTTCATACAACTTTTCTGAGTGAATGAGGTTTGACCAGTGAATACTGTTCTTCTGATCTTTTGCATTTCCAGATGCCATCTTGAATCCAAATATTTTTCTCATTAATTTTCTTTCTATTTTTTTGATCCCTTTCACATTATTCTCTCTTTTTTTTCTATTTCTCTTCTGCTTTTGACATTGTTCTTGATTTCGCAATAGTTGTTATTTTCTTTCTTAAAGCACAGAAGTCTCCTGAATCTTCTATAATTTCAAGACCCTATTTTTCCATTTAATCTACTATTTACTGCCATCATTGCATGACTTTTGTCTTTCTTTGGTTTATATAGTCCAAATTCTTCTCCCCACATTTTGTTCATGCTGTTCAGTAATTTATCTGTTTCCTCATTCTTGTCTACTAACAGGGCAGTGTCATCATAAAATTGCAATATACTAATTTCCTCCTTGACCACTTGCACAGTCTTCTAAAGCCATAAAGCTATCTTTGTGTTTATTGGTTCACTCTCTCAGTATTAGTCTTTAGGGCATAATTGGTTCTCTTCTACCCTGGTTGTACCTAAACCCAATTTGGATTTTTTCTAATATCTTTTCCACTTTCCTTACTATTCTTCTCTATATTACTCAAGTCAGTAATTTTGAAACATTGTATGTTAGACTTACTGAGCAATAAATTTCACTTTTGTCAGCATATGCTATCTTCTGGAGTGTGAACATTATACTTTTATTAAAATTTGTTTGAAACTTGCTTGTTTCATAATTTTTTTTCATAGGTTAGGTTAGATTTTCTATGTATTCCTTCCATCAGTTAGTGTTATTCCCCAAGCACCTTTAATGTCGAGTGTTAGGTGCATTTTGTTAATATTAAATTGTACCAACATTTCACACAAAGCCTCTAAAGATATCATAGGGAAGAATTTTGTTAATTGGTGTCTAAATATTAAAAACAAATAAGCCAGCAATACAAAATTATGTGAAAATGTATACACAGGGGAAACAAAGTGGCAAGTTGAAATAAGAATTGGAGAAGACCAATGATATAACCAACAAAACCAACTGTTTTGGGAAAACATTTTGCAAGAACAACATGAGTTGTTATGCACAGAAATGAAAATATTCGCAAAATCATAAATCTGTTTGCCGTTAATAGTCTGAGAAGTGGTGGAAATATTTAATCATCCTTCAAATACTTACTGAGATGGAGACAACAAACTGAGTAAAGCATGGAAATATGTATGTTTTGCATAACCATACAATAACATGCATTAACAGACCTCAAAACATATCTCTGAAGTATGATTGACTTATTTCTTTCATATATAACTAGTATATTCAGTCACATGTTAATTATAATTTGTTGTAGAAGCTGTGTAGAGGCTTTGGATGAAATGTTGGTGCATTTAAACATCAATAAAACACAGCCCAACACTCGAATAACGGACCCCGCAGGGGCCTGGTATGCAAATGCCAGGTACGGGTTTGGCGAACCCCCGGTGCCCGAGCTGGAAACTTGTGAGCGCCGCAAGTTTCCCACACCGTAAACTCCTACCATGCTTCAACGACCACCGTAGGGCATGGCGGTGGAACGTTGTGTGCCTAGAACAGGGATCTTGGCTTCACCGCCCGGATCGTGAGGACGGAAGAAACCTCTATAAAAAAAAAAAACCCAACCTCAAGGTCAGCCACGTGCCAAGGAGGCGAATGGGTGATGAGGGAAATCACTCACTAACATGCAACCTCAGGGGCATCTGCGCACCCCTGTTGTATGAGCATTTCTTTTTATTTTGGATTTACTCGTGGGACCAAAATTCAACCTCACAAATCCAAAAATCAAAAAACCTGCAGTACGGGTGTGTCGCAGGAAAATAAAAATACACCCAGCACCAAGAAGCAGGCCAGGGTATGATAGCCCTCACGTTTCTGAATGTAATAGTAATGGGAAAGTTTGTTCCATATCGAACGCTTTCATTGTAATGCAGAGGAAAGAGGGGACGTTTGAGAAGGTGTCCCCTTTTTACATTAATAGAGGATTGGAAGGATTGGTTGGTACCTTAAGATCAGTCAAACCGAGCAGGGCGGTGTAACGGTTAGCGTTCTCGCCTCGCATTTGGGAGGACGGCGGTTCGAATCCCCGTCCGGGCATCCAGATTTGGGTTTTCCATGGTTTCCCCAAATCACTCCAGGCAAATGCCGGGATGCTTCCTTCAAAAGGCCATGGCCGAATTCCTTCCCATTCCTTACCCCCATCCTTGCCCTCCATCCTTTCCCGTCTCTAAAGACCTCGATGTTAAAAAGAGACCTAAAGCAGTTACCAAAAAATAAAAAAGATCAGTCAAAAAGCTGAGGAACGGGATGCTGCTGCTGGAAACAACCACCAGTAGACAGGCTTCCCAGCTCCTTAATTGCGAGAAGCTCGGGGAGTTCGTAGTCAGTTACGAACTCCACAGAACCCGAAACTCTAGTTAAGGCATTGTCACCTGCTGGGACATTATGGATTTAGGGACTGAGGAACTGGTTAAGGAGTGGGAAGATCAGCAAGTGGTCGAGCTGCGTCAGATTACACGGAGAGTAAATGGCAGTCTTGAAAAGACTGCCACCTTCGTCCTGACGTTTGACTCCAGTATTGCCCAAGTGTATTAAAGCTGGCTACATTAACTTGAACGTCCGTCCGTATGTTCCGGACCCAATGTGCTGCTTCAAGTGCCAGAGGTTCGGACATACGACGGCGTCATGCAAGGGCAACCCCACCTGTGGTAGATGCGACAAGGGGGTACATGAACCGGGTGTCACTTGCACGCTTCGACAGATGTGCGTCAACTGCTCCGGGGCGCATCCTGCCTGGAGAAGGGAGTGCCAAGTGTATCTTGAGGAGCACAACATACAGGAGTTGATGACCAAAGAGCAGATACCGTATGCAGAAGCGAAGAAGAAGGAGAAATCGCTCGCCGCTCCAATTTTTGGAAGTAACTTTGCCAAAATGGTCCCATCAGGAAAAAAAGTGTTGCTACGCAGACATCATTTGCAGACATGGTCACAAGCACTACGTGCTCATGTCAGTGCAAGTGTGGTACAAAATCCACGAAGGTCGTGACACCCAAGACCGCGGATGTCGCTAGCAACACATCTGCAACCTCGACCAGTCCAGCAGCACTAACAAAGTCTCCACCAGCATCAAATGTAGCACCTCCTACTCCACCACGTGCAGTTGAAATGGTAGTGATACCAATCACTACCAGTGGAAGTGGAGGTGGTCAGAAGATCCGAGGTTTAAAGTTCAGACAGACGGATCCGACCCAGTTTGTTAAGTTCCCCTCTTCGTCTCCTCCCAGACTGCCCCCAGCAGTGGGGAGAGAAAGGGTAAGAGGCAGAGGAAGAAGAAGAAAAAGGATGGGGAGGATTTTGAGGAGTCCTCTGGGTCAGAGATGTCTGTCTCCGCTTCCAGACAGGAAGACACGGAGATGCTGGTGGACGACTCTGGTCCCGTTCCTCAGCATGAAGTGACCGAAGACCCACCCGAACCGGGGCGGGTGAGGTTAAATAGGTAAGGATGGCTCCCATGCTTCAGTGGAACGGTTTTACAGCTCACAAAGACGTGTTACACCTCTTAGCACGGTCTGATCCTTTGTGTCTCTGTCTCCAAGAGAGACACTTCAGACCACTACACCAGCCAGTGCTAAGAGGATATGACATATGCCGAAAGGACGATACCGAGGGTAATCGAGCAAAGGGGGGAGTGGCTGTGTTTGTTCGTGACACTGCACACTCCGAACCTATCGCTCTCACCTCTGATTTACAAGTAGTGGCAGTTGAGGATAGACGGTCCTATTAATTTGACAATATGCTCCATTTATCTACCACCGAATGTGCCTGTCGAGTACGACGACCTTTCGGATACCTTGCGGCAGCTTACTCGGCCATTCCTACTTATAGGAGACTTCAACGCACACAGTGCGTTGTGGGGCTCGAACACCGATTGCCCCAGAGGCCGAGTAATTGGTAGAATAATGGAGCAAGAGGAAGTTTGTATCCTTAATACCGGTCAAATGACCCACTTTACCACTGCTTCTGGATAGTCCTCTGCCATTGACCTTTCCTTGTGTTCCCCCTCAATTGCGGGCTCCGCACATTGGGAGGTGGATCGCGACCCACATGGAAGCGACCACCTCCCAATTTGGTTGCACGTTGATTTTGAACGTGGAGGAGGGAATAACTGGTGCAAATGGAATGTCAGTTGTGCAGATTGGCAGCTCTACCACCGTGCTGTGCAATTACAACCATGTGGCAGTATACAGGAGAAGGTGAATCACTTGACAGAAGTGATTCACCGGGCAGCTGACATTTCCATGCCATAGAGCTCCGGAACGCTGCGAAGGCCACCCATCCCCTGGTGGAACATCGAATGGCGTTCCGCTATTCAGGTTGTACCCAACATCCGACAACATGGCAGTGTTCCGTATTGCGCGTCTTGTTATTAAGGAGAGCAAGAAAAGATCATGGCAGAACTTTGTGAGCACTATTAATCGTTCCACAACATCGTCGAAAGTATGGGAGTCCATTCGCCGTATTTCTGGAAGGTACTCCCGCCCTCCAGTATCTGGTTTACTGGATCGCGGACACATAGTCACCGATGAATGAAGCATAGCGCAGCTGATGGCGGAGAACTTCGCCGCTACCACTTCGTCCACCAATTTTGACCCTCGGTTCCAGCAACGCAAGATTGCTACTGAGAGGCGCATACTGTGCTTCGATTCGACAAATACAGAGGCATACAACTGCCCATATACATTTTGGGAGCTGGAGTCAGGGTTGAATAGCGCTAACGACACTGCTCCAGGGCCTGATTTGATCCAGTACCAGAAGCTGAGGCATCTAAGTAAAGATGCTAAGGAGTACCTTCTGGATATTTTTAACGAGATATGGACCGGAGGACACTTCCCCGACTCGTGGAAAGAAGCAACATTAATTCCCATTTTAAAACCAGGGAAAGACAAATTGTTGCCAGGTAGTTATCGTAGTATTACCCTTACAAGCTGTGTGGGGAAGACACTGGAGAGGATGGTGAATCGCCGCCTTGTCTGGTGTCTTGAATCCCGTAATCTGCTGAGCCACTTTCAGTGTGGATTCAGGAAGTCACGTTCCACCTTGGACAACCTGATCCTCCTGGAGGTGGCAATACAGGATGCGTTCATCTGCAGCCAACACCTTGGTGGTCTTTTTCGATCATGAAAAGGCCTACGATACTACCTGGCGGGATGTTATTTTAAAACAGTTGCATAAATGGGGTTTTAGGGGAAACCTACCCCGTTTTTTAAAATCATTTTTATTTGGTCATTGCTTCTGGTACCGAGTCGGTAGTGAAGTGTCTGATCTTTTTATTCAGGAAAACGGTGTTCCTCAAGGGTCAGTTTTAAGCGTTACCCTATTTGCTATCACTATTAACAGTATCTCTATTGTTATAAGAAGTCCCATTCGGTACTCCTTATATGTGGACGATTTTTTAATTTTTATTGCATCGTCCAGCCTTTGAAGAGCAGAGCGGCAGCTGCAACTCACGCTGAACAGGCTTAATGAATGGTCAGTGCACACCGGTTTTCGATTCTCTGCCGTGGAAACCCGGTGTGTACTTTTTACTCGTAGCAGAAGTCTTTTAGCCGAGCCTCACCTTACCTTGAGGAACACCATTTTAAGTTTTACTGATTCTGTTCGGTTTCTGGGTCTCATTTTAGACAGCAGGCTGACTTGGCTTCCACACCTTAAAGATGTGAAAGCCAGAACCCTAAAAGCTTTAAATGTTTATGTGGCAGGTCATGGGGCGCTGATTCCTGCCTGCTGCAATTTTATAGAGCCTTGGTACGGTCGCGTTTGGAGTAGGGTTGCATAGTATACGGTTCGGCACAGGTTATTTACGCATTTTAGATAGTGTTCACGATACAGGAATTTGGCTCGCCACAGGTGCTTACCGCACAAGCCCGATACCCAGCATCTGTGCTGAGTCTGGCGAGCCTCCGCTTTCCATCCGCCGGCATCTCCTCATGGTGCGACACTATACGCATTTGCCTCAACACCTGGCAGTCCCGTGTACGACGTAGTAATGAACCCAAATTACGAACGGCTTTATACCAATTGGCATAGAGTGACCAGACCGTTTAGCTACTGTACAAAGGCTATTTTAGAAGAATATGATTTCGAAACACCCTCTTTTTATCACCAGGGTTGGAGTAAATCTCCGCCCTGGCTTTTAAAGAGGCCCCAAACTATTTTAGACCTGTCACTGTACAACAAACTGTTTACCGCTGACAATGTTTTTACAGGAGTCTTTACTGATGTTTTAAATTTACATCACGATTTTACCCCAGTATATACGGATGGGTCTAAGCAGGCTAACGGTGTAGGCTGTTCAGTAGTGTTCCCTCGAGCAACTTACAAATTCAAACTACATACCAGGTGTAGTGTTTATACTGCCGAATGCTACGCCATACTAAAGTCGCTCCAGCATATGAAGGTAAGTCGTTACAAGAAATACATCATATGCTGTGATTCCCTCAGCTGCATTCAGGCATTATTAATGATGTAACCAGCATATCGTCTAGTCCAGGACATCCAGGACACCCTCCTTTCCCTCCAATCCTCTGGAAAGGAGGTTTTATTCTGCTGGGTACCGGGCCATGTGGGAATCAGGGGGAACGAGGGAATTGATGAAGCTGCCAAGTTAGCCTGTGACAAGGTCCGAATCAACTTTGATCCGGTCTCAAAGTCAGACCTTGCCTCGGCGGCGAAGAGATTTATCTTTGATATTTGGCAGAGGCAGTGGCTGGAAGTCGAGCACAATAAGCTCCGGCAGGTCAAACGGACCGTCCAGCCGTTGAGCAGCTCCTTCCAGCGGGCGAGGAGGGATGAGGTCCTCCTTACTCGCCTCCGTATAGGGCACTGTCCTCTAACTCATAGGTTCCTTCTCTGCCGGGAGGACCCACCTTTGACGGTACACCACATTTTAACCGAATGCGTACTGCTTTTAGATTTAAGGGCAGACGTTGGCTTAGCCAACGATCTGTCCCTTATTTTAAACGATGATGGTGACAACGTGGGTAAGGCTTTAAAGTTTTGTTGCTTGGCCGGTCTTGTCCAAAAAAATTTGGGCAGATCGGCCTAGGTTTTAGATTGGTTTGGTGGCCATTTACAACCACTAATCCAAGTACTGTTTTTACTTGTGACACTGCTTATAGGGCTGGCCATTTTACAGCCAGCCAGCTAACTCGTTTTTTAAAATGGTTGGCCCTCTTATAGCCAACCAGTTAATGTATATATTTTACGTCGGCCACACAGACGGCAATTATGCCATGTTGTAACGCCTGGTATTTGTAAGGGCGCTAATGACCCCGTCGTCGACGTGCCCTTAAACCCAAATAATAACAACAACAACATCAAATAATGGAATAAGGTATAAATTTACAGCTGCAAAGTCAATTAATAGAGATGACCTATATGGACAGGAACTTTTATTGAGTGAAGTCATGGGAAATTTATCTCAGAAAATAGGCCGATCACAAGACAGTTTGGTATTTTTGTCCTGATGCAGAGAAGTAGGGCTGATTCTAACATGTACCTACATTAAACCTGTTATTTTCATTAATGCCACAAAATAGATACATCTGCTTTGTTGTTCTAAGAATGTATCTGTGATATTTGGAAAAACTTGATCAGCCAGTCAAAGAACTTTATTCTTTACAGTCAAAATATGCAAATACGATCATACCGTCTTTCCAAAAATAGAATATAATGTCGCAATTAATTGATAAAAATAGAAATTTGAGTATCTACGTAGAAGAAAGTCAGTGGGGTATCAGGTAATATTGTGAATGATTTGCTAAAAACAAAATTAATTGATGATCAAATTAACGTTCTACAATAGGGTATCAATTTTATAGTGCCCCACCCTATACCCCATTGGAAGATATCATCATGGGATGGAATGCTGTTTGCAATTGGGTGGGGGGAGTCAAATGACAAGTTGCTTTTCTGCTGAGAAAGTCAAAACCACACAAGAAAGGTGGAACTTCAGCAGACAAAGTTAACGTCACGGTGCTGATTGTGTTTCGGCTTATAAAAACAAAATAGATCTGTTGATGGATGATACTTAAAGAAAACTGAAAGAGATTCAATGTGAGAATAACAAAGAAAACCATGGAACTCTTGAAATCTGTAGTCAAAAGCCACATCAAATATTTAATTTCTGTTCTTTCTTCACTGCATGGACTATTAAAACTTCACAAGAAACATTTCCCAGTGAGAACTATAGTTAGTGCAATTCATTCACCTATTTAATGTCGTGTGTTCAATGCAGTGTGTCAAGCTTTTGAAGCCCATTAAGTTATTGAAGTTTATGGTCAATTTTGATATAACATCCCTTTTCACAAGAGTGTCTCTTGTTGATGAAGTACAGAACATTACCCAAAAAGAAATGGATGAACATTGGGTCAAGTTATTTTACCGCTGCCTAAAGTCAACATATTTTCAGTGCCTAGTGAGTTCTATGAACAACTTGATGGTGTTGTGATGGGTATTCCACTTTCGCTGATAATTGCCAATCTTAACATGAAAAAAATTTGAACACGCTGTTGTTGGTTCTGTGACACAGAAATGAGTAGTATGGCTTAGACATGTTGTTGGCACATTTTTGGTATGGCCACATGGAAAGAAATAATTGATAAAGTTCTTGGCCCACATCAAATTTACAATGGAAATAGTACAACAGGTTGAGTGGCCATTTCTTTTTTTATATTGATACAGAGTAAACACAAAGCGTAGTGGGTGACTGGTTAATGCTCTGGCCTCACTTACAGGAGGACACCGGTTCGAGTCACCATATGGGCATCCAGATTTGGGTTTTCCACAGTCTCTCCAAATCAATCCAGGTGAATGCTGAAATGCTTCCTTCAAAAGAACCTGGCCAAATTTTTTTCCAGTCCTTGTCCTCAGTCCTTTCCTTCCTCTAATGATCTCAATGAGGTGTAAAACCAGAGTAAATGAGAGTTACTGATTCAACCTCCTCATAGTTGTTTGTACCATTAATTAATTCATATACCATTACATTGTCAGTTTGAATATTGTTATTATTAGATACTCTGTATTAGTATATTCTGTTCTGTACAATTACCAAAACCATTGTCATTGGACACATTAATATTCCTATCGTCATCATTCTAAGTTGCATAAATATTATCTGTGCTACAATTTTAATATGATTAATATGCTTTTCACCATACCTGATTATTATCTTATTTCAGCATTTCGATACTTGTGTTAAATTTCTACAGGCACACTCCTTTAAATACCATCAAAATCACATTTGATTCTTTACAACTTTAAAAACTCATTTCAGACTCATTACCATTACAAACTTTTGCTTCTAAACTAACAACATATCATAATTTCATACCAAACCACCATTATCAATTATGTTTTTTTTAAGACAAATTCCTGGAGTAACCCTTCACAAAATTTACTGAAATTAGATTTGACTTGCTTCAAAACAGACTGTTATGCCCCTCGGTAATTAACTTGATTCAACCCGTTGTCATTTAATGCAGATTTCTTCTTTTCAGTTCATCCTCCAATTTACAGATTGATCACCAGAGGGTCTCACCTTCCCCCAAAGGTTACTTATTACTACTGTTCTTGACTGAGTTAAATAGTTCTACCAAATGACAACACTGACAAATCACTTTTCAATTAATATTTATTTTTGCGTGAGCTCTAAAATAACATAAGGCACCAGACTTCTCCAACGATACTAAAACACAAACGTACAAATATTCCAGCAATTAAACTCTCAAATGACTGTAAAACGTCTGTAAACAACTGACTTACAACTAACTATGTTCGCCATCTATGCATGTTTAAATAAGCACCGGAGAAACATCCAGATTTCCGAACCGAGCTTGGTGGTGTAACGGTTAGCATTCTGGCCTCGCATTCGGGAGGATGGCAGTTCAAATCCCCATCCAGGCATCCAGATTTGTTTTTTTCATGGTTTCCCAAATCCCTCCAGGCAAATGCCGGGATGCTTCCTTCAAAAGGTCATGGCCAAATTCCTTGCCCCATCCTTTCCCGTCTCTAAAAGACCTCACTGTTGAGAGACGTTAAGCAGATAAAAATAAAAAAAACAGATTTCCCATCGATGTTTCTCGAGCAGTGCAATGCTGTCAATAATCAAAACAAGATTAAAACAATCAGAGTGGCTATAAAATCATTCATAATCTATTAATTTAATAAGCAAGCTGCCATGTATGACGTCACCTGTCACAGCATGACGTCAGTCTATGACGCGCAATGACGTCACACTTTGTGTCATTATTCTTGGTAATGGACGTTATTTAATCACATTTCCAAGCATCCACGAATAAATTAACTGACAGAACACTGAAATAAACTTATGTGTTGTGTTAAAATTGCCATATCAATCATTGGATGCTTATATTTATGTAATATTCATTTGATATATATAAGTATTTCTTAAATTCTTTGTCCATAGATATGTAAGATAAAAGCTTTGTGTTTCGAGCATCAGTGTAACTAATGTTTTGGTTAGATTGTTACTTAGCATGGGTCAGAATTACAGCTGGCATTTGACGTTACAGCAGAGGGCATGAATAATTTAGTTGTTTTTTTCCCAAAATGATTTAAACTGTGTCCTATTATTGAAATTATTAATTCATTTAAACAGAAATAGTTGCACACAAATTCTGATCTGTGCACCCTACACTACACTTGAAACAAATATTACATATTGTAAGTTTATAAGATTTATTTTAATTTCCTTTGCTTCGACTGTGTAATTTTACTGAGCCTATTATTTCAGCAACTGTGTCAGCCATTCAAACATTGTAATATCGGTCTGCATCACAGATAATAAAAAAAGAAATGTGTAAAAACCCTTGAAGATTTTTGATCAACTTTTTGTTGCGATGCATTAGTGCCACTAAAACGTGATACTATTCGTGTATTAATGTGTGTGAGATAGAAGTTTTGTTCTCCTGGCGGCAAGTTTATTGTAGTTACTGGTTAGGCTGAAATGCAACCAGGACCCGAATGGAAACTGAAACCTTTTGCTACAGCGCAAGGCATGAGGAATTATATTGAATTTATTTTAAAACAATTCTATTTAGTTAAGCAATTGCTAAGACATGAATTGTCAGAACACTTAAAGAAAAGTTTGTATTGCGTTTAAATTGGCATATTAATTGTTAATTTTTTTTCTTACTAACATCTATTACATGGTTCGAATTAAAGAAATTCCAAATTGATCGCGATATATGTGGCCTAAACCACTATTAAATATTACGTGGCACAGCATAAGTTGTTAAGATTTATTTTTAGCATCCTTCGTTCTGACTGGGATCATTATTTCAGCCGATGTAAACTGTCTCAGCCATTAAAATTTCAATCTTCATCACAGGTATTAATAAAGAAAGGTGTCAGAACCAATAAAGATTTGGGATCAAGTTTATTTCGCGTTGCATGACGACCCTGACATGCAATACAGGAAATGTATTAATTTGTGTGCTATTAAGCTTTGCTTTCCTATCAGCAATATTAGCGGAGATTGTGGTTAGGCTAAAATGCAGCCTGGACCAAGTTGACAGCTGAAGCTTTTTGCTAGAGCACAAGGGACGACAAATTACAATGAGCTTTATTTTATAACAATTCTATTTAGTTAAGCAACTGCAGACAAATCAATTACCATAACACTCAGTTAAACCGGTCATTTTTGATAGGCTTTGGGGCTAGTCATTATATAAAACCTTGAAATGAATGTCAATACATTTACATGTATTTATGCAAAAGTATCAACATAAACCAGTCTGAACTGTTGAGAATATTCAGGTAGGTCAAATTCTGGACATTTTGTCAAGTTAGAAACCAGTTCAGGGGTCTTCTTACTCCCACCAGTTCTTCAATATTATCACTTATATCAAATAGAATACTAAACATTGTGTCAGCGAGGTCAAATTCTGTACATTTTCTCAAGTTAGAAACCGGTACAAGGAACTTATTACTCCCACCCATTTCTTCAATATTATAACCTGTGTCAAAGAGAGAACTAAACATCGGGTCAGTTAGATCAATTTCAGGACATTTCCTCAACTTATGAATCATAGGTCTCATTTATTTCAGTGGACAAACATGTTATGTTACAACTCTCCTCATCTAAATCTATTGACACCACAGTATTACTCTCACCTTCAAGATATTTAAGAAACTTCTCAATTTCAACTCTTTTACAAACCTTCTCCCTACCTATAGAACCTAAAATAATCCCAATCATGACATGTTGTAGCACACCAGTTTCTGATATCCATACTGTAGCCAGATCTGTGAATGCTCATTATTTTTGGAAATCAAACTATGACCATTCCATAATTTTTTTTATAGGGAACTTATTATTATCATCTATTGAAAGGTGTGACATGCTACCCTGGTTTTCTCTACTATGCTCTATTTTATCATCGACCCTTGTATCATCAACAGCATTAATTAAATCCCTTGTTACTACACCCCCTACCGTGAAATTCATTTGCTACTCCCTCCATTATGTTACCTACCACTATAGGTCTATTTGATACATCAAACTGAGTTGATACAATAACACTGTAATTATTACCTAAATCTTTATCATTACTACTATAAGAGTACACTGCTTCTTCAGGAATATTAAGACTTGACTTACTACAATCCCGGTTTATATTAACACTAGCTGGTACCGACGACTTCGTTCATGTTTGTAAAGAATATGTATTGACAGCTACCGACATCTAGCAACCATAGTGCACGATAGGAGACGCGATGCTATTACCACACACAAATGCCAGTCATCTGCACTATGTAGTTCAGGTAGCAAAGGAAAATTTACGGACACACACGTCTTTGGATGAAATACAAAAATATCCTTGATCTACCTCTTTCAACCACCATATCTCCCACACTCCACAGTTACTGAAATCGGCCAACGTTGTTATCGATGGGTGACTCTGTGTTACTACCTCATGCAAACGCCAATGATCTGTGATTTATAGTTTTCGCTGAAAAGTGATACATCATGACACATGCGTCTTTAGCAGAAATATGATATTGCCGCAGGTCGACCACTTTTAACCCCCACATCTCCCACACCCCCATAGCTACAGACATCTAACAACCATAGTGCAGGACAGGAGACACGATTATACTACCACACACAAACACCAATGCTCTATGCTATGTAGTTGTGGCAGGAAAGAGAGGTTAAGAAGACACAAATTTTTGGTCGAAATATGAAAACGCCCTGCATTGGCCAACTTTAATCATCATATCTCCCACATCCCCACAGCTATCGACATTCGGCCAACGTTGTACACGACAGGAAACTCCATGCTACTTCCACACACAAAGACCAGTGATCTGTGCTGGTAGTGGTGTCTGGAAAGTGAAATATATGAAAACACACGTCTATATATATATATATATAATAACAATGAAAAAAAGACGCTAAGTAGCGGAAAGGAATCAAATTAGGATAGGGAAATGAGCCACCACTTACCTTTAGATGATGGATGTGGGGCGCAAACACACAAAAATGACACAAACACAAACAATAAAGAAATTTTCGGGAAAAAAACCCTTCGTCAACAAGAGAACATTATGAGAGGTGGGTGCAGCCCGAGATTGCCTCACAGAAAGATCGCCGGTTGAGAAAATGATGGGGGTAAATTCAAACATCGGAAAAGTAGAGGGGCAGAGGGGCAGTGAAAAAGAGCTAATACCCGAGCAAAAATAAATATCCAAACTAATTTCTGGTTGGTGGGAAGATCAAAATATAATTAGAACTAAATATATATATATATATATATATATACAATAATAATATTTATGAAGTAAACATCACCTCAGGTTAGTGGTGGTTCAGTATAGGTAATGGAAAGGAGAGGAATAATAATAAAAATAAAAAAAGGTTAAACATATGTGCTACTAATAATAATGACCGGGTATTATCTTAAGTTGAGACCAGGTGGTTGCCTTGTGCCAAGTTTGTACTGGTAGGCAAGTTCCCACCTTCTGAGTTCAGAGAAACTGCTGCGTATTAGGGAGAACTCTGATAGAACGGACTGTGTAAACAAGAGTTGAAATTATTCAAGTCGTGGGTTATGGCTTGGGCAGCAACTGGGTGCTTTGGGTTCTGTGTGAACACCGTCTGACGGTGGCCATTCATTCTTATGGAGAGTGCATTAGTGGTCAAACCTATATATGAAGCCAGGCAGTGGTTGCATGTAACTGGTATATTACATGTGTGGTTTCACAGGTGGCGTGTCCTATGCTAGGGAAGCTTTCCCCTGTGACCGGGTTGATGAAAGTGGTGGAAGCATGGTGTATGTCACACATCTTGCAGCGTGGTCTGTTACATGGGAAAGAGCCTTGGGGTTGACTGTTAGGATGAGGAAGACTGTGTTTGTGGACTAGAAGTTCGCTGAGGTTAGGAGGTCTGCTGAAACAAGTTCTAGGAGGGGCAGGGAGGATTTTAGGAAGAATGGATCTCATTTCAGGGCATGTTTGTAAGAAATCATAGCCCTGCCGGAGGATTCTGTTGATGGATTCGAGGGCCTGGGTAGTACTGTGTGACCAAGACTGGGTTGTGGTTGGTTTTTGCGGGTCTGGGATGATTGATTGGCTGATTCAGTTGTGATGTAGCACGTGAAAGCTGTTTGTTAACCAAAGCTGGAGGGTAGTTGCGAGATATTAATTGCTTCTGAAATACTGTTTTCTCCACCCATGATATTTGCAGTATTCTCCTATGTGTCCACATTTCAAAAATATCTATTCTTCTATAGTCCTTTGCCTTGATGTCAAATTTTCAATGCCATAAAGATACACTATAAAAACTAGTGTCTTAAGTAGATCGAGTTTGACATGTTTTGTCATGGAACAGTTCTTCCAGATGACAATTCTAGCATATCATCTCTTCTAACTACCATTCTTCATTGTATTTCCTCCATACAGCTGCCATTCTTACCAACTGCAGAGCCTTTTATTTTTGCATAGCTTGTTTGAATTTGTCACACTTATTTTTATAAATTCCCTTTGTGTCCCATCACATAAAATTTACACTTTTCTATACAACACTGGGTCCCCCCCCCCCAATTTGTTTCCAAAATTATAACATCATCGTAGGCAGTAAGAAATTCCTGATACAAGTATCTTCCTCTGGATGTCATTTTTCTAAACAGATCCAGTACATAATGCTCTTTAGTACTTTTAAAATAACAACTCAAAAATCTGAGTCAAATAAAATGTGTGTGGTGTTCATGTTCATAGATTGCTAAACAATAAATTAAACAAAACATTTCAAAATGCTGACAAGTGCACGACGATGCAATGATGTTTTTAACTTATGGCTGTGCATTACTCATCAGACATGGAATCATTTACTCTATCTGAAATTTATGAAAAATTTCAGCATTGGTGGCACATCACAATCACACTCTATTTCAGAGGGATTCTTGGGTGGAACAGGGTCCAATACTGTTAGTTTTTTTTTTTTTAAAAGTTGATGAATCTATCTGTTTGCTCCAACCCCACTGGTTATATATTGTCACACTAGCTAGGAAGACTTGCTTCGCCATTATTGCTCATGTATTTTGGATAGCCAATTAGTTCCAGTATTGCACCCTTAGTTGTATAACACATTTCCTTCCTTTTCCATTGTGTTAATTGTTGTTCCTGATTTTAAGCACCCCATCCATCCAACCATTATGCTTCGTGGTAGCAACCTGGCATTATATGATCTTTGTGCATTAAATCTTACGCTAGTTCATATTATGTTGCTCTATTGACATATCTGTATTCATCAGAACCTATATATTTTTACTGTGCTGCAGTTGACAGTAGTAAGTGGTCATTCCTTTTCTGTCCTTAAATTATTTATATAAATTAATTTATTGGAAATATATTTTTATGAAGCCTAATTAGTACTAGCAAGAGAAGTAAATATTTAAGTATGTAAATTATCATGTTACTTTCATGGATATGCTAATATTTTGACATTTTCAGGCAGCCATTTAATTTTATGACTCAAGATGTCATTCATGCAACATGTCAGTGCATGTTGGCACAGGCTGAAGGATCAGAAAGAGCTCATATCTCAGATGAAGAGACTGAAAGATTAGTTTTAGAAGAATTTGGACGTTGCTTAGTTCAAATTATAGAGTGTGCAAGCAAAACAGAAGGTATGTTTCTCAACTATGGAACCATTCCTATGCTGATTTGCTCTTTATAGGCATCATAATAGTTACATTATTAAAATAACTTGCTTATTAACATAGAGGAAGATACGCATTTCACTCCTTGCAACAGCAATAAATTGTAAAATGTTTAGCTAGTTTTTATCTTTAAAACTTTCATTGCTGATGACAACTAGAGAAGTCATTCCAGTACTCTGAATCAAAACTTCTGACATCTTTATACATCCATTGTAAGTTGGCATTAAGTTATTCAGCACTATGGTTGTGTAAGTCAATATAACTTTCAGCAGTGAAAGGGTTAATGCATTGATCCAGATACAAAGTATATTTCATATTAAATTTCTAAAATTTTCCAATAAACCTATCAGTCTTTTACTATGAATTTGCCTTATTAAAATAAGATTTATAATTTAACCTAGTACTCATTATCTGTGCTGGGATATTTTCTGATGTTATTGCGTGAAGAATTCAGCCATACCAGCTATAATTAATCTTGCTTTGAAAAAGAGTAACTTTGTAATAGAATGGCAGGAGGAAGATACAATTTTCTGCTGCTTCTTGGTGGCTTGTAAATGTAAAAATGTTATTATTTTTCAACTAATGAAGTCTGTGCTGGGATATTTTCTTATGTTATTGTGTGAAGAATTCAGCCATACCAGCTATAATTAATCTTGCTTTGAAAAAGAGTAACTTTGTAATGGAATGGCAGGAGTAAGATACAATTTTCTGCTGCTTCTTGGTGGCTTGTAAATGTAAAAATGTTATTATTTTTCAACTAATGAAGTCAGATGATCAGTGTGTTTGCATATTGATGAAAATACATTTGGATTTTTGTTCCCCCAGCGGAATGCTTCTGAAGTAGTAGTTTTAAGAACGTGGTCTGTTCCTCGTCACTCCCACTATAAATATTTATATTTGAAATTATTTGGACATGAAAAAGAATTTATCATGATTATAAGATTGGAATTAATATGAAGTCCGTTACATCTTCATCTTCACCACCTTTCCGCAATATTTGGAGCTTTGATTTTAGTGCCGAGTTGTATTATGTACTAATGGAGGTAGTCAAGTTTTGCCATGTATTTCAAAAATGTGTAACTGTGTTCATTTGTAATAGGTGAATCTTTTATTGGTGAAATGTGTAGTTTATGAGGTAGAAATTGAGGACCGTCTCAACATTCACTTAAATGGTTGTGGAAAAGGGCCTAGTATGCAAGTGCTAAGTATGGGTTTGGTGAACCTGTGGTGCCCGAGCTGGAAACTTGTGAGCGCTGCAAGTTTCCCAGACCGTAAACTCCTACCATGCTTCTATGACCACCGTATGGTGTGGCGGTAGAACGTTGTGTGCCTAGGAGAATGGGGATCTTGGCTTGACGGTACAAACCTCTATTATAAAAAAACCCTCAACCTCATGTTCAGACATGTGCCGAGTAAGTGATTTGGTGAGAGACATATCACTCGCTAGCATGCAACCTCAGGGGAACCTGTGCATCCCTGTTGTATTAGCATTTCCTTTTATGTTGCAATACTTGTGGGACCAAAATGAAAGCGCTCAAAGCCAATAAAACAAAAACCTGCAGTATGAGTGTGTCACAGGGTAATATAAATACACCCAGTTCAAAGAAGCGGATGAAGGTTGATAGCCCCCTACCCCCTTTTCTGAAAGTGAATGTAACGGAAAAGCTTGTTCACAAGCTAACGCTTTTATTGTAATGGAAAGGGTTGAAGGAAATTTTGAAAAAGTTTCACCCTTTTACATTTTAAAAGGCTTAGGTCTTGTGGGACTTGAAATTCCGTTGAAAAGCTGAAGAATGGGACACTGCTGCTGGAAACAACCACCAGTAAGCTGGCTACCCAACTGCTTGATTATCAGAAACTCGGGGAGTTCGCCGTAATATGCAAACTCTTTAAATTCCAGTAAAGGTGTAGTCACCTGTCATGATGTCAAGGATTTAGGGAACAGACAAGTTTCTGAAGGAGTGGAAAACAGATAAAGTGATCTAGGTACGTCAGATCACATGAAGGGTGAATAGCAGTATTGAAAAGACTGCCACCTAAGTCCTGATGTTTGACACTCCAGTATTGCTCAGGAATATTAAGGCTAGATATCTAAACCTGAATGACCGCCCATATGTTCCAGACCCGATGCGCTGTTTTCAGTGTCAGTGGTTCGGACATCATGTAAGGGCAGCCCCACCTGTGTCGTGGCAAGGGGGCACATGAGCTGGGTGTCAGTTGTATGCTAACACAGGTGTGCGTCAACTGCTCCGGATCACACCCGGCCTGGAGTGTATCAAGTGTATCTTGAAGAGCGCAAGATACAGGAGCAGAAGACCAAAGAGGGGATTCCCTATGGGGAAGCTAAAAAGAAGGCCAAGTCTCTCGCCACTCCAAATTTTGGAACAAGTTTTGCTCACATTGCTTCAGCTCCCATCACGAAACAAAGTATTGGTACGTAGATGTCCGTTACCGACGTGAGCACAAGTACAACATGCTCATGTCAGGGCAAATGCGGAATAAAGTCTGCTCAGGTGGTATCATCTAAGACCACGGACATCAGAAATAATACGTCTGCGATCTCGACCACCCCAGCAGCAGTTACCAAAAGTCCACCAGCAGTACCAGTCAGAGTAGCGGCATCTCTAATTCCACCCCGCACTTTGACAGCAGTAGCATCACTACCGGCTACAACTGTGAATGGAGGAAACCAGAAAATCGGGGGCCCGAAGTTTCGGCAGACGGACCCGGCTCAGTTTTCAAATCTCCCTCTTTTTCCCCTCCAAGACTACCTAGTAGTAGGGAGAAGAAGATAAAAAGGGGCAAAAAAGGTTAAGAAGAACAGGCAGGTGTTAGAGGAGTCTACTGAGTCAGAGATGTCTGTCTCTTCAGAGCCAGAAGAAACTGAAATGTTGGTGGACGAGTCCGGTCCCATTCGTTAGCAGTAACCGAAGACCCACCCAAACTGGGGCGGGTGAAACTAAACAGGTAGGATGGCTCCCATAGTCCAATGGAACATTAACGGCGGCTCACAAAGAACAGTAAAAACTCTTAGCATGGTCTGATTCTTTGTGTCTTTGTCTCCAAGACACACATTTCAGACCAACACATCAACCTGTGCTAAGAGGTTTTGACGTTTACCGAAAGGACAACACTGAGGGTGATTGAGCGAAAGGGGAAGTGGCTGTGTTTGTACGGAACACTGTCCACTCTGAACCTGTAGCTCTCACCTCACCCTTACAAGCAGTAGCGGTTAAAATACATTGACCGGTGCAACTAACTGTTTGCTCCTTATATTTATTGCCGGGGTCACCAGTTGATTGTGGTCAGCTGACTGACAACACTTGGCAACTCTCTCTGCCTTTTCTCCTTTTGGGAGACTTTAACGTGCACAATGCATTGTGGGATTTGACCACCAATTGCCCCAGAAGTCGAGAGATTTGTAGATTATTGGAGCAGGAGGATTTGTGCATCCTAAATACTGGTCACATGACGCACTTCACTACTGCTTCCGGTTTGTCCTATGCCATTCATTCCTCTCTTTGCTCTCCATCTATTGCGGACTCCATGCATTGGGAGGTGCATCATGACCTCCATGCAAGCAACCACTTCCCAATTTGAGTACATGTTCAATGCGAACAGGGAAAAAGAACTACGACATGGAAATGGAATATCAGCAGAGCTGACTGGAAACTCTACAGCCAGTCAGATATTCTCAAACAGTGCCAGAACACAGAGGAGAAAGTGAAGCATCTTACAGGTACAGATGTGATTCACTGGGTGGCTGATATTTCCATGCCTGGCAGCTCTGGAATGCTGCGTAGAACGCCCGTCCCCTGGTGGAACGGAGCTTGACGTTCCGCTATTCAGGGCCGCAGACAGAACTTGCGTCAGTTTAAGTTGCATCCGATACCCGACAACCTCTCAGCGTTCCGGATTGATAGAGCTAACGTGCGTCGTGTGATTAAGGAGAGCAAAAGGTCATGGCAGACCTTTGTGAGCACCATTAATCGTTCCACAATGTCATCAAAGATATGGGAGTCTATCCACCGTATATCCTGGAGGTACTCGCGACCACCAGTATCTGCAATACTGGATCGGAGTGTGTAGTTACCGACAAGAGAAGCATAGCGCAGCTGATGGTAGAGCACTTCACTGCCATCACTTCATCTGCCGGATTGGACCAACAGGTCCAGCAATGAAGAATATCTGCCGAAAGGCAAGTCTATAGCTTCGAATTGTCAGAATTGCGGGACTACAATAAACCATAATCATCTTGAGGACATTTATCCGACTTGTGGAAAGAAGCAACGTTAATCCCAATTTTAAAACCAGGCAAAAATAAGTTGCTGCCAGGTAGCTATCGTAGCATCGCCTTAAAGAGCTGCATTGGGAAGACACTAGAACTGATGGTGAACCGCCGCGTCGTCTGGTGTCTTGAGTCCCGTAATCTGCTGAGTTGTTTTCAGTGTGGATTCAGGAAGTTCCATTCCACCACAGATAACCTGATCCTACTGGAAGTGGCAATACAGGACACATTCATCTGCAGCCAACACCTTTTGGGTGTATTTTTTGACATCGAAAAGCCATACGATACTACCTGGTGGTATGTTATTTTAAAACAATTATACAAATGGGGTTTTAGGGGAAATCTTCCCGATTTTTAAAATCATTTTTATCGCGATGCTGCTTCCAGTACCGAGTCAGTAGAGAAGTGTCGACCTTTTTATTCAGGAAAACAGTGTTCCTCAAGGTTCAGTTTTAAGTGAGACTCTTTTCGCCATAGTGATTAATAGTATTTCAAGTGTTAAAAGGACGACCTTCCAGTACTCCTTATATGTTGGAGACTTTTTAATTTTTTGTGCATTGTCTAGCCTGAGAAGCGCTGAGCAGCAGCTGCAGTGCGCGTTGAACAGGCTGGATGAATGATCAGTACACACTGGCTTCCGTTTCTCTGCTGAGAAAACCCGTTGTGTAATTTTTAGCTGCAGTAGGAATCTTTTAGCAGAACCTCATCTCACCTTGAGGAACACCGTTTTTTGTTTTAGTGAAATGATTAGATTTCTGGGTCTCATTTTAGATTGTAGGCTTACTTGGCTTAAGGATGTTAAAGCCCTTAATGTTATAAAATGTCTATGTGGCAGGCGGTGGGTCGCTGACCGCTCCTGTCTGCTACAATTTTATAGAGCCTTTGTGCAGTCTTGGTTGGAGTACAGTTGCATTGTATACGGTTCGGCACACGACAGTTATCTCCGAATACTGGATGGTGTCCACTATGCAGGAAGTCATCTCACCACAGGTGCATACCGCACCAGTCCGATACCCAGCATTTATTCTGAGTCTGGTGAGTTGCCGCTTTCCATCCGCCGGCATCTTCTCATGGTGCGACACTATATAGTATATACATATTGCCGCAACTCCTGGCTGTCCCATGTACGGCGTGGTAATCCATCCTAACTTTGAACGGCTTTATACCAATCGCCAAAGAGCAAACAAACCGTTCAGTTACCACACATAGGCTATATTACAGTAATATGGGTTTGAGCTCCTTTCCAACCCTGGTGATAAAAATCACCAGGGTTGGAGTAAATCTCCTCCCTGGCTTTTAAAGAGTCCCAGAACAATTTTAGAATTGTCGCGGCACAACAAGCTGTTTACCGCTGACAGGGTATATTGGAATTTTATTCTCTCTGTATATGATTTTTGGGAAGTGACGAAAATTTTGAAATAACAATGGATGGAAAAGATTTGGAAGTAACTGGGGAGCGGGCAGTTACCGAACTGGATTGTAATGCTGGTACCTTTCATGATGATTCAACAACTTGCATCGCGGAGAAGAATCTGTGCAATGAAGAGAGTAATTCCATAAAAGAAATGTTGGCAATGATTATTCATGAAATGAAACAAGGTCAGATAGAAACAAAACGTGAAATGCAAGAAATGAAACAAGGACAGATAGAAACGAGATGAGAAATGCAGGAAATGAAACCAGGACAGATAGAAACGAGACGAGAAATGCAGGAAATGAAACAAGGACAGATAGAAACAAAACGAGAAATGCAGGGAGTGAAAGGAGAACTGAAAAAATTAGTACAGAGGATTGATCAAAATCATCAGCAAATAATGCAAGAGTGGATAAAGGGAAGAAATTGTAATAAAGCGATGGAAAAGGAAGTGGAACCGGAAACAGAAGGCTCGAGAAGGCAAGAGAGAAGAACTTGTAACGAAAAGTTAGGAATAGAGACTGAAGAAGACGAAAGAGAAAAGTACAGTGAAGATAAGCGAGGGTGTGACGAGAAAGTGAATGCAATGTCTGACAGTAGTGGACACTTGAAATGGCGGGAGTGCTTGGAGCAGATACAAGAGAACAATGAGGTTAATAATGCTGAGAGGAGAGAAGCAGAGCAAAATGAGATAATTGGCCTTGCAAGAATGAATGAATGGGAAATAGTGATCAGAAAATAAATGAAGAAGCAAGAAGGAAAAATGAAATGCCTTTTGCTTTCACGTATAATGATGAAGGGAATTAATAGTTCGAAGCGGAAGAAATGGAAGAACAAACTGAAGATGCAGAATCCAGTGAAAAAGAGAGCAGTGAAGAAGAGGAAGGAGAATACGGATTTCCGGAGGACAGAGTGGCGAGTAAAGAAGAAAATGAGGTAAAATGTGGGCTAATAAAGAATGAAACAGTGGGAAAAAATGAGATGGAGGAATCAACGAGAGACAAGGTGAAAAAGAATAAAGGATTCAATATGTACCATGAGGGCCACAACATTGTAAAATACAGGAGGAAGAAAAGTTGCGGTGAGTGCAAGGAAGATGAGGCAACGAAAGGGAAAGTGAAAATGAAGAGAGTAATATATGAGAATCTGGGAATAGAGAGAATGATTGGAAGAGATATATGATCAGCATGTGAGAATAAGCTCGAAGTAGGTGAGCTAGTATGGTTGAATACTCATGAAAGATCCAGCAGCGTTACGGCAGAAATAAAGAAAAAAAATTAGGCGTGAATTGGGGGACTGTATGACCACATTAGCACACATATTACTTTCAGAATATTAAATCAGAAAAACTGTTAGGATTAGGAAAAATATATGTGATCTAAAGCTATACCGGGAGTAGATAAAAGAAGTGAATGAATGGAAATATGTTTAAAGATGTATATATGGGCAAATGGTGTGAAGTAAATCACACAAAATTTGACAAAATTCAATTTTTTTGTGACAAATTAGCTGAGGGGATGTGTAAAGAAACACAATCTCTTAGTTTTTAAAGACTTTTAATTAATGTTTCTTTTATTTCCGTTTTATATTATTTCAATGGGAAGTGTTGATTGATAGTGGTATTTGCTAATCACTATTTGGTTTCTGATTTATCTGAAGCTGATTATAGATGTTGAAAAGTGCTTTACATCATGTTATTATTATTTCTTAAGTATTGTGTCGAAGAAATCCACACGTCGTTATCACCAGATCAACAAAGTACATGAAAATCTTAGGACGATAAACAGTACAAGAGGAAGATCTTTGGCAAAGAGAAGAAAAGAGATGAAAGTGGTATGCACGGCAGACGTACGTTTGTATAAACTGTGAATTATATCTGTGCGCGAAGAAGCATTAAAATTAACTAAATTTAAAATAAAAACTAAGTGGAGTTTTTATTAGTTTATTTTTTTTAATGAAGAATAATAAAGAAATGTTAATCTTTAATACTAACAGGAAAGGTTAGTAAAGAGCACAAATAATATACGTGGCATTCCGTGACAGACAAGATGCCATATAGTGAAGCAAAAATATTATAATACGGATGGGTCTAAGCAGGCTAACGGAGTTGGCTGCTCCATACTGTTCCCTCGAGCGACTCACAATTATAAACTGAATATCTGTTGCAGGGTATACACTGCAGAGTGTTACGCTTTGTTGAAGTCTCTCCAGCATATGAAAGTAAGTCGAAGAACAAAGTACATCATATGCTGTGATTCCCTGAGCTGCATCCCAGGCCTTGTGAAGCATGTACCCAGCAGATCGTCTTGTCCAGGATATACAGGACACCCTCCAATCCCTCCAATCCTTCTGGAAAGGAGACCTTATTCTGCTGGGTATCCGGTCATTTGGGAATCGGGAGGAACAAGGCAGCTGATGAAGCTACCAAGTTAGCCTGCAACAAGGTCAGAATTGACTTTGATCCGGTCCCAAAGTCTCACTTTGCCTTGGTGGGGCAAAGAGTTGTTTTTGACATTTGGCAGAGGCAGTGGCTGGAGGTAGAGCATAATAAGCTCCGGCTGGTCAAACCGACCATTCAGCCGTGGAGCAGCTCTTTCCAGTGGGCAAGAAGGAATCAGGTACTCCTTACTCGCATCCTTATAGGGCACTGTACTCTGACACATACTGTAGCTTTCTTTTCCGCCGGGAGGACCCGCTCGAATGTGATGCCTATGGCTTAACTCTGACGGTGCACCACATTTTAATAGATTGTGTTTTGTTTATAGACTTCAGGTCAGACGTTGGCCTGGCCAACGATCTGTCCCCGATTTTTAATAATGAGACCAGCAATGTGGCCAATGTTTTAAAGTTTTGTATATTGGCCAGTCTGATACCTAAAATTTTAGGCAGATCAGGCCTAGTTTCAAGATGGATAGGTGGCCTCTATACAGTCTCCCATCCATGTATATTGTTCTTTTATATACATAGTTATAATTCATGTCTCGGTGGCCACTATTCAACCAGAGAGATATGTAATGTTTTATATTCCTTTATATATATGTTGTATATTTGCTGTCTGTATGGCTGACCCCTTTACAGTCGACCATGCAGACAGTATTTTGCCCACAGAAATAGCTGGTTATTGTTAGGGCGCTAATGACCACGATTTCGACACGCCCTAAAACCACAACAATAGGTCGGCCAGTTCTCGGGGGATCCTGGTTGGTGACCAGTCCTGTTGTACCTCCTCAAACTACTTAGCATACTGATCTGCAGTGGCAGGTGTGAAGTCAATTATCTATCATCCCAAAATCAATTGAGGGTCAATAGACTTAAAGATGTATTCGTTGTATGAAATTTCATTAGTCATGAAGATTTCAATAGTTCTTTATCTAATATCTGATGAAGAGGTCTTGATAGTTTTATTAGAGGAGGGAACAAATTACTGATGATGAGGTATTGCAGGATACAGTGATGCAGTTGAATTGAAGAAAAATTTCCCATTTATAAACTTGTTGTCGCCCTCGTCACCCCCTCCAATAAATGAAGTACTTCTAAACCTTTTCTTACCACCTGTCCAAAGTGTTCTGCCAATTAAGTGTACCAACAAATGCTCTTGGTTTTATCTTCATTCCATGTTGACCTACCTAAATAGATATCTTGGCGTGATCCCCCTGAAGTTGTTCAGTCCTGTGCTGTTTTGATCTGATTGTGGACTAGGGTGTGTCATCTGCAAAAAAACGAACTTCTAATTGTAATTCATTCATTAGAATAATTAATATCAATGATTACGAGACACTATCCTGTGTCATTCCCATTTTCATTTCCACCTCTTTTAATATGGCTTTTAGTACCATAACTCTTCGTTTTCTACTTTTTAAGAATTCCTCTGCTTAGCGACTCACTTCTTCATATACTCTAGTAGGATTTTCTTCTTCCTTTATTTAATGCCAATTTATAGCTCCAATGCATTTTATATAGTATTGCTACTCTGTCAACTTGGCCTATGTTATCTATTTCATCCGAAATATTTTACATATTGCCTACCCACTTACTAAGATTAAAGAAAATATCATTGTCTAAGCCATGTTACCAATTTGAAAACCCTTTCTGTACAGATATTTTTTGTTGAAATGAATATTAATCTCTGTGTCAGTTTATCAACTACTGACTTCAAACCTGTATTTTTCAACCCTATTTGTCAACCCTATCCCTTTTTCGGTCCTCTGATAGTCAGCAAGATGCCAAATGAAATCTAACTATCACTATAAGATTAGATACAATTTTGATCTAACCTATCTTTGATTCATAGGGGCTTTAAATTCCTCAGTTCCCTCATAATATCTAAAACATCTATTTCATTTTTTTTAAAATTTATTTGTTTGTTTCTACTTTACATGCAGAAGCTCCTTCTCTGATGTACATCCTCTCATCCCTGGATAATAGTCCATAATGATCTTATTAAATCACTTGCCTAAGGTCACTGCATTTTTTTTAAAAATTTCAGTAACTTCTTTCCATCCTTATCTACAATTGTCTGAATACCATCCCTTTTCATTGGCTTTTTAACATAGCCAGAAATTTCTAGATGCAGAGTTCAGTGGTCCCCCTGCATGGATAATATTGTTCACAACCACATATTTTTCTCATTGCTCTTTTGACTTCTTTATTTAGTTGTTGCAAGTGTTTCTCTACTTCCTAGTTGTCTAGTTAGCTCTGTTGTGTTCTCTTCTTTAGCCCCCTCACCTCTCTGTAATGGTATGTAAGCTTTTGAGCATCTATTTTTTGTTTTGTTCTAAAAATTACTTCCTCCTTTCTATTTAGCTTCTTAAATTGCAAGTGCTGTACTTGTACTCTCCTTCCACATACTGAACCTTCCTCTGAAATATCTCTTCAGTTCTGAAATTCCTTTCATTCGAATGATTGTAACTATAACATCCTTTAACCTTGGCTGCTGGCTTACTAAACCCTTTACTATCAGTCATAGCTACTTTTTGATCATTCATTCCTTGTGTTACTTGAAATATTATAAGGTTATCATTAGCTTATTTAGGTAGATACGTAACATTTACACCCTTTGTGCTCTGCTCTACTAGTAGAAGCTTACTTTGTGTATTGTGGAATTCACAGATAGTGGTGGGTGGGTGTCAATGCTCTGGCCTCGCATTCAGATCCTCACCCGGCTATCCAGATTTAGGTTTTCTATGGTTCCCAAATCATTCCAGGAAAATGTTGGCGTGGTTCCTCCAGAAGGCCATAGCTGAATTCCTTAATGTTCGTTGTCTCAGTCTGTTCCTGCCTCTAATAATCTTGATTTTGATGAGGCATAAAGCCATTAGAAAAAAAGGGGGTATTAATAAATGTCTGTTCCCTCATGTTAATAATATTATTTCCTCCCCAGTCAACGCCAGGTAAATTTAAATCCTAATAAATAATGACCATTCTATGCTCACCTCTGAACTTTGAATATCATTACTATTCATTTTTCTACTGCAGTAAGTAGCCCAGTTCTTAATTTTATTCTTTCTTCTCATCCCAGAAATATAACCCAACTAATTCATGTCTATGGTCACCCGAGAACTATTGCAGTATTTGGTAACTCCCATCCACCAATTCCTCTCCTGTCTCTGTGGTACTTATTCTCTATCACTCCTTCCTATAACCAAGATTTTAACCCTATAGCTACTTGGTGTTTGTGAATCTCCATTAAGTTACTAAAGTCTATTACTTTGTTCATTATGCTCCTAGTTCACTTTAACAGTTTTATAACTTCATTTACACTGATCAGCCAGAACATTATGACCACCTAGCTAATAGTTGGTATGTCCACCTTTGGCACGGTGTAATAAAATGTTGCTTGGGGGTTATGCAACATTTGGATTAACTTGATCATGATGCCTCTAGTACTGATAAATTTTCTCGAAGATGCTGGAGTTCTTAAAACTGGCCGCCAAGCTATTAATTTAACTTGTAATAGCTAACAGGTCATACATGAAAGAATACTAAAATTTGAAATATATTCTGAAAGTTTGATGAAATTAACACTGTTATCAGATTTTAGGCGGGTACACTCAAATCTGTTAAAAAGCTGAGGAATGGGACACTGCTTTTGGAAACATCCACCCACAGGCAGACTGTCCAACTCCTTAAGCGCGAGAAGCTCGGGGAGTTCGCAGTGAAGTGCGAACTCCATAAAACTCTAAATTCTAGTAAAGGTGTCATCACCTGCTGGGACCTTATGGATTTAGAGACCGAGGAACTGCTTAAGGAGTGGTCAACAGAACATGTGGTCGAGGTTCGTCAGATTAAACGAAGGGTTAACAGGCAGTCTTGAGAAGGCAGCCACCTTCAGTCCTGACGTTCGACACTCCGACGTTGCCCAAAAACATCAAAGCAAGTTGATTGAATTTGAATATTCGCCCGTATGTACCGGACCCAATGCGCTGCTTTAAGTGCCAGCGGTTCGGTCATTACGACGGCGACCTGCAAGGGCAACCCCACCTGTGGGAAATGTGGAAAGGCGGCTCATGAGGTAGGCATTAGTTGCACCCTCCCACAGGTGTGTGTCAACTGCTCTGGGGCACATCGAGCCTGGAGCAGAGACTGTCGACTTGTATCTGGAAAAAAAGATACAGGAGTTGAAAACGCATATCTTATGGCTAAGCCAAGAAACGTTATAAGGCTCTGCTTCCACCAGTCTTCGCAACCAGCTTTGCAAAGACGTTATCAACTCCTGTCAGGAAAGAAAGTCTTGCTACCCAGACGTCACTTGCGGACATGGGCACAAGTCCAATGTGCGCATGTCAGTGCAGATGTGGTGCCACACCCATCAAGGTCATTACACCTAGGACCTCGGACGTTGGTAGTAACACCTCTGACAAACCCGACCACATCGATAGCAGGTTCAGCAAGTCTACCGGCAAAGGCACAGCCATCCGTTACAGTAACTACAGACGTGGGTGCCTCTGCAACAGCAGAAAGAGCACCCATAGCAGAAGCATTATCTGCAGCAGATGTAGCAACAGCAACTGCCTGCTGCCAGTAGCGGATGGAAAACTGTGCAGAAAGTTCTGGGTCCGAAGTTTAAACACACGGACCCCAGTATGTTCGTGAAGTCCCCTTCCACTTCTCCCAGATCCCCAACTGGCAGAGAGAAGAAGGGGAGAAGGCCTCGGTGGAAGAAAAATCCGCGAAGACCCCGAGGCCTTAGAACAAAAATCGTCTTCGGACCCTGAAGACGACATAATTCTGGTGTACGAATCTGGTCCCGTTCCTCAGCAATCACCGTCGGAGGACCCACCCGAATGGAGGAGGGTAGTTTTAAATAGGTAGGATGGCTCCCATACTTCAGTGGAACGTCAACGGCTTTCAGGCTCACAAAGAGGAAGTCCAACTCTTAGCACCGTCTAATCCATTGTGACTCTGTCTTCAAGAGACACATTTTATACCTCTACACCAACCATTGCTAAAAGGGTACGACATTTATAGAAAGGACGATACCTGAGGGTGATCGAGCTAAGGGAGGAGTGGCTGTGATGGTCCGAAACACAGTCCACTCCGAACCCGTTGCTCTTACCTCCACACTACAAGCAGTAGCGGTGAAAATACACAGTCCAATCCAACTGACCGTATGCTCTGTCTATCTGCCACCCAGTTTTTCCGTCGACTACGACAACCTGGTTGGCATTATGCGACAACTCACACAGCCCTTTCTCCTTTTGGGAGATTTCAACGCCCAAAGTGTGTTGTGGGGTTCCACCACCGATTGCCCACAGGGCTGAGTGGTTGGTAGATTGATAGAGCAGGAGGAAATTTATATCCTGAATACAGGGCAAATGACTCATTTCACTACTGCTTCCGGTACATCTTCTGCCATTGACCTTTCTTTGTGTTCTCCCTCAATTGCGGACTCCGTGCATTGAGAGGTGGATCACGACCTACATGGAAGCGACCACTTCCCTATTTGGATGCACGTTGAGTGTGAACGTGGAGGAGGTAATAACCGGCGCAAATGGAACATCAGTGGTGCAGATTGGCAGCTCTACTGCCGTTCTGTACTACTGCAACCCTGTGGCAGTATCACAGAAGTGATTCACCGTGCAGCTGATGTCTCCATGCCAAAAAGCTCCGGAGCGCTGCGAAGGAGGCCCATCCCCTGGTGGAACGACGAATGTCGTTCCGCCATCTAGGGTCGCCGACGGGCGTTGCGTCGTTTTAGGTTGTGCCCAACATCTGACAACCTAGCAGCGTTCCGTATTGCAAGAGCATTAAGAGTTATTAAGGACAGTAAGAATAGGACATGGCAGAACTTTGTGAGCACTATTAATCGTTCCACACCATCGTCAAAAGAATGGGAGTCTATCCGCCGTATATCTGGAAGGTACTCCCGCCCACCAGTATCTGGATTACTGAATCACGGATGTATCATTACCGACGAACGAAGCATAGTATAGCTGATGACGGAGAACTTCGCCGCTGTCACTTCGTCCGCCAACTTCGACCCTCGGTTCCAGCAATGAAGAGTTGCTGCCGAGAGGCGCGTGCTGTGCTACGATGCATCAAATACAGAGGCCTACAACTGTCCCATTCACATTTTGGGAGCTGGAGTCAGCATTGAATAGCGCCAACGACACTGCTCCAGGGCCTGATTTGATCCAGGTACCAGATGCTGAGGCATCTAAGTAAAGATGCTAAAAAGTACCTTCTGGATATTTTTAACGATGTATGGACCGGAGGACACTTGCCCGACTAGTGGAAAGAAGCAACATTAATTCCCATTTTAACACCAGGGAAAAGACAAATTCTTGCCAGGTAGCTATCGTAGTATTGCCCTAACAAGCTGCGTGGGTAAGACACTGGAGAGGATGGTCAATCGCCGCCTCATCTGGTGTCTTGAATCCCGTAATCTGCTGAGCCTCTTTCAGTGTGGATTCAGGAAGTTCTGTTCCACCTTGGACAACATGATCCTCCTGGAGACAGCAATACAGGATGCGTTTATCCTGCAGCCAACACCTTGTGGGTGTCTTTTTCGATCTCGAAAAGGCCTACGATACTACCTGGCGGGATGTTATTTTAAAACAGTTGCACGAATGGGCTTTTAGAGGTAACTTACCCCATTTCTTAAAATCATTTTTATCTGGTCATTGCTTCCGGTACCGAGTCGGTAGTGAAATGTCTGATTTTTTTTATTCAGCAAAACGGGGTCCCTCAGGGTTCAGTTTTAAGCGTTACGCTTTTTGCCGTTGCTATTAATAGCATTGCAGCTATTATAAGGAGTTCCATAATAACTTTTTAATTTTTATCGTCCAGCCTGAGAAGCGCAGAGCGGCAGTTGCAGCTCGTCTTGAACAGGCTGGACGAATGGTCAGTGCACACCAGTTTTCGTTTCTCTGCTTAGAAAAGCCGGTGTGTGCTTTTTACTCGCAGCAGAAGCCTTTTACCAGAGTCTCACCCTACCTGGAGGAACGCCAGTTTTAAGTTTTACTGAAACTGTTCGTTTTCTGGGCCTCATTTTAGACACAAGGCTCAACTGGCTTGCGAATCTAAAAGATGTTAGGGCCAGGGTCTTAAAATGCTCTTAATCTTTTAAAATGTCTGCTGTGGCAGGTCATGGAGTGCTGACCGCTCCTGCCTGCTACAATTTTATAGAGCCTTTGTATGGTCGCGGTTGGATTACGGCTGCATTGTGCATTGTTCGGCACGGGACAGCTGTCTCCGTATATTGGATAGTGTCCACCATGCTGGAATTCAGCTCGCCACGGGTGCATATCGCACCAGCCCTATTGTCAGCATTTGTGCTGACTCGGGCGAGCTGTCGCTCATCATCTGCCGGCGACTCCTCATGGTGCGACACTACCTGCAGGTTGCCATAACACCTGGCAGTCCCGTGTACAGCATAGTTCTACACCCTAACTACGAACGGCTCTATGCCAACTGGCATAGATCAACTAAACTGTTCAGCTACCGTACAATGGCAATTTTAGAACAACACGGATTTGAGCTTCCCTCTTTTTATCACCAGGGTTGGAGTAAATCTCCTCCCTGGCTTTTAAAGAGACCCAGAATAGTTTTCGACCTGTCTCAGTATAACAAACTGTGTACCACTGACAGTGTTTATAATACTATTTTTAGAGACATTCTAAATCAACATCACACGTTTACTCCGGTGTATACGGATGGATCTAAGCAGGCTAACGGAGTTGTCTGCTCTGTAGTGTTCCCTCGAGCGACTTACACATACAAACTGGATGGCTGGTGCAGCGTTGACACTGCTGAGTGCTACGCCGTGTTAAAGTCGCTCCAGCATATGAAAGTAATGCGCAATAAGAGATTCATCATATGCTGTGATTCCCTCAGCTGTATTCACACCTTAGGATGTATGTGCCCAGCAGACCGTCTAGTCCAGGACATCCAGGACGCCCTCCATTCCCTTTAGTCTTGTAGGAAGGAGGTTATCTTCTGCTGGGTACCCGGCCATATGGGAATCAGGTGGAACGAGGCTGCTGATGAAGCTGCCAAGCTAGCTAGTCAGAATTGACTTTGAACCGGTCCCAAAGTCAGACCTTGCCTCGGTGGTGAAGAGATTTGTCTTTGATGTTTGGCAGAAGCAGTGGCTGGAAGTCGAGCACAATAAGCTCCGGCAGGTCAAACTGACCGTTCAGCTGTGGAGCAGCTCCTTCCAGTGGGCGAGGAGGGATGAGGTTCTCCTTACTCACCTCCGTATAGGGCACTGTCCTCTCACGCACAGCTTTCTTCTCCGCCGGGAGGACCCAACGGAATGTGATGCTTGTGGCGTACCTCTGACGGTACACCACATATTAATTGATCGCGTTTTATTTTTTGACTTAAGGGTAGACGTTGGCCTAGCCAACGATCTGTTCCTTATTTTTTGTATGAATCTAGCAATGTGGCTAAAGTTTTAAAATTCTGTGTACTGGGTGGTCTGATCCCAAAATTTTTGGGAAGAGCGACCTAATCTTTTAAAGCAGATGAGTGGCCATTTTACAGCCACTCATTCATGTACATTGGTTTTGTTTTGTTTTGTTGCGTTTATATTCGTTTTGCTGTTAGTTTTAAACTTTGTCTGGTTGGCCTCTTTACAGTCAACCAGATATAGGCTGTAGGGCTCCTATTTTAATGGCCCCTTTACAGCCAACATTTTAGCATTTTATTTGGACTTGCCGTCCGTGTGGCCGACCCCTCTGCAGTTGGCCATACAGACGGAAATATTTAGATTTTAAGCCACATTGCTAAGCCGGTCATTGTTAGGGCGCTAATGACCCCGCCGTCGACGCGCCCTTAATCCCCAATAACAACACAAATATGATCCTCCTATGTTGTGCCTCCTTTGCACCCTTGAATTCACTGTCTGTATTATAATTCACTTTTCTATCAATGCTATAGGTATGCTCAAAACCATCTACAGAAATTGTCAACTCTGTATCTGTCCCATCTCAGAGCAGGACAGTCTCTTCTCTGTAAATTAGTGCTCCCCAACCCAATTTGCAATGTCTCCTCATCTACTCTCAATTATCAGTTGCCCAGATCTTCAACATACCTCTAGATCCCCTTAAAATCCACACCTCACCCATTCAACCCAAAACATAATACCAGACCTAAACTATCTGCTCCTAATCTATCCTTGTCTCCACTCTCAGAACATCAATTTTCATCAATTTCAAATGTTTTCACTTTCTCACCCATCCTTAAATTTGATCAGACGACCCTGATACGTGACTCCCTAGCACTCTGTCACACACTCTGCTGGAAGTACCACTTAACCTCTCGGAGCACTAAATATGATACTCGCGATGACCTGGAACTCAGTTTCCAGAGAGTCCAACCACCATTTACTCTTGACCCTCCATCCATTTCACAAAATCACCCTCTTCAAATGTCTCAAGATCTTTTTACCGTCAGTTTGTCTTCCCCAAGTTTCTTCTAATTCCTACCCTGTGGCACAAATCTGGATCAATCAGAAACCTGGGTCATTAGGTAGGTTTCCTCAAGTCTGATCCTAATAATTTTTCCGGCAGCTATGGGTTCTGTGACGATGGTCATGAATTATTGTGACTACGTGACTGCAGCACTTCATCAGCTGGGTGACACTAACACATACCGCCCCCATCTCAAGAAGCTGAGAAATTTACCATATTAGAATCAATTTTTAAGTGAACAATATTCGTGCAAAAACTACTGATTAGATGTTAGCGGGGTGTTAATTAATATACAGCCTGTACTCCTGCAATTAAAGTAGGATATATTTCATTTGGATTTGAGGTCTAAAAATGAGAACTTTACAATACTTTTTCATTGAATATGAGTAATGCAAAAACTACTGTCAGATGTCATGAAGTTTTGGTTTATGATTAGCCTGTGTCTGAAATATTATACGTTTCATTTTGATGTGATGCCGTGAAGCTGATAAGATAATTTTTCTGTGAACATGTTTTAAGGAAAAATCTACTGATCAGTTTTTGATTAGTGTACAGCCCATGTTTTGCAGATAAAATAGAGTATGTTTTGTTGAAAAGCTAGGCATTAAAATAAAATTGTCCACTAATTATTATCGATTCAAAGGTAAGTTATGTCTTACAGTTGAAATGTTTATGGTGATTTCAACACACAAGCAGCATCATATAATTCAGATCAACAGGTGTAGTGACCATTCAAGAAAAAAGGTTTGGTAAACTGTGAGCCACAGTGATCATTGTTCACACAGTTCCTGACCATGTTGACTTACGAGAGTAATGTGTACAGTAACAATCCATGCAAACTGTTTGTTTTTTAATAAAATTTTAAGTAATTATATTATTTTTCCTATAGTGGCAAAATTCTGTTCTTGTTTTAACTTGCATAGATATATACATATATATACAGGGTGTTTGAAAAAGAACTCCCTAGTTTTAATGTGTCATAGAATCTGTAAAAAGTGATATACACTATTCTAGTTTGTGGTGTTTGATTAAGCAACACTCTAAGTTTTGCCGCCAAGCAGTTGGCAGACCTGCTTGACCTTGAGACGGCGCCAGGGAACAGTTCCCTCAGTTGTGTTCAGGCGTGCAGTGCGGTGCAATGTTTACTCCACAACAAAAAGCGCAGTGTGTTATTTGGTTAGTGCAAACTGAGTCTGTTATAACAGTCCAACGTAATTTTAGACGTCAGTATGGTGGTGAACCTCCTACACCAAAAACTATCCGTCAATGGCTAAATTCTTTCAAGGAAACCTGTAATGTTTTAAAAGCGAAATCACCCGGTAGGCCTAGAACTTCTGAAGATGTTGTTGAACAGATCCGTGTTTCGTGTGTTCGGAGCCCAAAAAAGTCATTGGCCAGACGTAGTCTACAATTAGGTGTTCCTAAAGGTACGCTCTATGATGTTGTACGTAAAAGATTACATTTGCGTGCCTACAAATTGCAACTGTTACATGAAATAAAACCTACTGATAAAATCAAAAGGCTAGAGTTTGCTATTGACTTTTTAAGCAGAATTGATGATGATGAAAATTTTTTGAAAAATATTTGTTTTTCTGATGAGGCTACATTTCATGTAAGTGGGACAGTTAATCGTCATAACTGCAGAGTTTGGGGGGAAGAGCATCCACATGAAGTTATTCAGCATCAGCGTGACTCTCCCAAAGTTAATGTTTGGTGCGGCTTGATGGTTGATCGTGTGATTGGTCCTTTCATTTTTGCAGAACGAACAATAAATGGAAACATTTACTACGACATGTTGACAGAGTATGTCTTTCCCCAAATGGAAGATATTGAGGCGGAAAAAGGGCTTGTGTTTTTCCAACAAGATGGCGCCCCTCCTCATTACAGTAACCATGTGCGCGCGGCTCTAGACACTCGCTTTCCGGGAAGGTGGATAGGGAGAGCTGGCCCAATTGCTTGGCCACCACGAAGCCCGGACTTAACCCCTCTGGACTTTTTCTTTTGGGGACACATAAAAAATGTTGTGTACAGTGAAAAAATCCGAGACATAAACCATTTACGGGAAAGAATCGTCACGGCGGTTGGGACAGTTACACCTGATATGTTGGTGAATACATGGCGAGAATTTGAATATCGTCTCGACGTGTGCAGGGCAACAAATGGATCCCATGTTGAAGTGTACTGATGTTAAACAAAACTCGAAGGTTTTCTCTTTCACTGTATGTACTTGTTGATGTATTTTTTCATTAATTTACACATTAAATTTATACCTAAAACTAGGGAGTTCTTTTTCAAACACCCTGTATATGTGACTGGAAATGGTTCACTGTTATCATGAGATGGTTGACATTAGTTATATTTCATATTTCTATCTACACTAGAGGTTCACAATTTTTTTTGTATTATGCCTCCTATCCTCCAAAAGAAAAATTCCCACACCCCTTACCCTCTCTTCTCAATTTTTTTTATTAATTTTGTTACCCTTGATGTCTGCTTGGAAGTGTGGTGTAGTTGAATATTTTTCTTTAATCATAATAACAGTAATAGTAACAAATATTCAATAAAAATTATTTATATTCTGTAACAAAAGAAACTGTTTCAATAACATTTATCTTGCTCAGAAAGTAAAATTATTTGCTGTTTGGATATTTTTTTTATTTTGACGATACATTGATTCAATCAATTATTTCTGCTTTAAACCAGAAATTTACCTGAATTAAAACAAATTTTACACAGCATTACATAAGTTAATTAAGAATTATTTTTAATTTACTTTGCTTTCACTGACATGTATTACATGATGTAATTATTTTCGCCACAACGGTTCAAGTTTCAGTTGTGATATAATGAATGTGATAATGCGCAAGTGGAAGAAGCTTTGTTTTTTGAATGCCAATATTAGTGGAGGTTGTTGTGGTAGGTTGAAATCCAACCTGGACCAGCATGACAACCAACACCCTTCTTTAAAGCATAAGGCACAATGGATTTAATTTTTATAATTTACTTGGCTAGTATAAGATGTGAGTTGATAATGACAATTCATTCCCAAATGATTTATTTATTTTAAGATTCTTGTTAATTTTGATTCACAAATTCTGTTTATTTTAGTGTACAAAACTAAAGAACTAAATAACCAAAGTAAAAAAACAGAAACATCATTCAAGCATGATCATAGTTTTATATTTGTCAGTGTTTCTTGAAAGGTGTGCTCATCTAAAAAAAAAATAGTGGTATGGGGCCCATATTTTTTCCACCACCAAACAATTTTAACTGTTTCCTCTGTCCCTCAGTACATGTAAGTCATAAGCTATTTTTGCAGATTTTTATCTGGGCAATAAAATTTGAAAATGCCATCCAAATTGCTGCAGTAGTGCTGTTTCAAACCTTCAGACACACGCAGCTTCCTTACATATTTATAATAGTATAGATACAGTAAATGCCTACTTTTCGGTACTAAAAGTGAGTGGGTAGGTAATATTAGAAAAACGATTTTCAACTCTGGACGAAGCAGCGGCGAAGAAGACATAGTACTTCTGCCTGTGTAGAGCTGGGGTATCATCCACACAGATTATGAATTTAAGTCTCACCTTATGTGCCTGCCCTCCGCCTCCTGACATGTCTTCAACCCTCCTTCCATTGTAGGAATCGTCTAATCTATAACTCGGGATTTAAAAATCACTTTCAATCTTTTCATTGCTATTTATTTTAACTTCCATAATAATAAAAATGAGTCAAAATTATTTTACTTTATGTTAAACATTTTGCGGACACCCCAAAATTATCCACACATCCACATATTAATTTTAATTTGCCACAGACCACCTCTGCTTTCATAAGAACCCAACATGGGAACTAGAGATGGGTAGGTCCGGATGGATGCAGTTCCGCGGACCCGTATCACTTGCGCGAGGGATGGATGTACATCCGAGAGCTTGTCGGATCTGCTTCCAGCCGGACCTGTAACAGCGCCACAGTTCTCGCGTGGCCGGAGATTGAACCACGGCCGGACCTGCAACGCGGAGCTGGAACGCAATTTTTCATTACAGTTCCGATTTGAAATCTATGTTCTGAAGAGTTTAATGTCATTTACTGTACGATTCGATTACAGTTCTGTTTAAAGATAAGATTATAAATGAAAAACTATTTCTTAATGGCTGACTACTAGTAGATAATTACAATAACTATTAAATCTCAATGGGTAGCTAAAACCCGGCAGTACTTTCTTATTGGTCAGGTTCATGCTTGTAAGGTGAGGAGTGTTTTAAGTGCAAAATAAGAATGGACTTATAATTTAACTTGTGATTTTAATGCGTTGCAGTCTTATTAAACTTTTAACGTTCAGTTTGATTAATCACAAAGTCTCTAGAATTTTTAACTTTCTCAATTCTGATGGCTTAAGGACAAATTAGATAATACATTTAACATCTCTTTATTGCAGAAACACGGTTCGTAGGGTTTCCAAGGAACATTATACATATCTACACTAATATTATAAATGCGAAAGTAACTCTGTCTGGCTTTATGTCTGTTACATTTCTTGTGCTAAACGGATATTCCGATCGTGATGAAATTTTACATGGAGATGCTGTTTGACATTAGGATCGAGATGGGATACTATATTATGTATAGATAAGAACATATTGTCATTAAATTATGCAGAGTATCCAACTGTGAAAGACAAATGCATAATATCTAAGTGTATTTGTAATGCACAAATTAGATAGGTATGATAGGATAGCGTAATGGTAACGCGCTTGCTTGTGAAGTAAACTTTAGCGTGGTTCTGGGTTCAAATCCCACTGACTGCGTATATTTTTATGAATTGTTTTTCATTGTTTGAGCCAAGCCTAGAATTTTATGGTAAGGATACCATGTTCTGGCAAGCCTTTCGTGGTAGAATAGTGCCCTAAGCGTTTACGTTATTTACGGTTTACTGGTTCCACAGTTAGGTTTTGCGTGATATAAACTAATAATATCGTTACTAGTTGAAAGAATACGCCAATGCAACTGTTTAGTTTATTTATTGCTGCGTCGTACGCGTTTCACCTCTCATCGAGGCATCATCAGCTGACGCTAACAGACGACTGAACGATGATAACAAACAATATTGTAAATATGATACAGGCAAAAAATGCGTTGTATATAAAAACGGAGATGCGCAGCTGCATACCACAGTAACAAATGTAAATTATTCGTCGCTGATGATGCCTCGATGAGAGGTGAACCGCGTACGACGCAGCAATAAATAAACAGTTGCATTGGCGTATTCTTTCAACTAGTAATTAATTAAGAAACTGTGGAAACGCGGCCTGCAACAACATCGCATTAATAATATCGTATATGCGAAAGTGAGTTTCCATCTTTTTTTGCGTTTTGACGACTATATGTGTATACCGGTGACAAGGAAATACTTTGTATATTTAGGAACGAAATAGGATACTTTTTTTCCGATATGAATAAGTTTTAGTCATGAGACAGGTTCGAAGGTAGAATGGTATATTGATGGCGTTCCCGTTATATTATGCCGACTCAGTGTTGTTTGGGACATCTTAGATATTTTTCAGCTTTGTATATACAATTCTAGCAATCAAATCCTAAATCCAAGCGTAGGATGTCGCGGGTAACAGCTAGTAATGTATATATAAATATGATTATGTGGCATTATTGCGAGCGACTCTGCTGACCGCTTTTACAGCAATATTTTATAATCCAACATTGGAAAAAAACCTCACATCCAGCCGTTTCTAGAACGTCTAACAATGGCTCAAACAATCGGTTATTATTACTAAGAATTAAATCTTGCTTAAAAATACTTTAAACTAAATTGGAAATAAAATTGCTAAGAAATTAAAAGTTTTTGAAATTGCACAAAATAAAATAAAGATTTTGAAAGCACCAAAAACACGTTACGGAGCTGGCAAAACATAAATATTACTGATTAATTAAAATGCATTGTATCGCACTCGATTTAGCACTCACGACAATGTTTTATTCACTCAAAACAGTTTCACAAAGTATACAGAGGAAAACACTATACATAATATAAGAACAAATCTCACGTAATTTCTCGCTCACAATTTAAAATAAGTTATACTTGCAATTTTGCTTTTTGTTCATTTATAATACACTGTTTCTTAAGCTGGTATATTGTGGAAAGGCAATAATTATCTCAAAATGTTGAGTCTTGAATAATTTCATTTTTAGTAAAAAAAATTAACAAAGAATTTCGATTTTTTTTTTAAAAAAATAATTAGTAGTATTTAAACATTATAAAGAAATGATTTCATTTTATTCTTATAGAAGCCCACAGAAATTTTAGATGAACACGATATAACTCATACTGCAGTTCTCCTTGGTCGGATTTGTATCCACCATACGCTCGATTGTAGGTTCGGACCCATACAGCTCCGCCGGACATGTATTACTGGATGTAGGTCCGTACACATCCAGTTCCGCCGTACACTCCGGCCGCCCGATTGTAGATCCGGACCCATGCAGTTCCGCCATACACTCCGCCCTCCCGATTGCAGAGCCGGACCCATACAGGTCCGCCGGACACGGAACCTGGATGCAGATCCGCAGCACTGGATGTACATCCGGACCCGAATCCTTTAAAATCTCGGACCTGCCCATCTCTAATGGGAACCATTGGTCTAGTGGGATGAGAAAAGCACTTTTAGTGTACTAGAAGTTGTCTGAGGTTGGAGGACCGGTTGAAGCATGTTCTAGGAAAGACTATGAATATTTTATGAAGGAGATATGTTATTTCAGAGAGGCTTGAAGGATTTCATAGCCTTTGTGTGGGATTCAATGTATGGGTTCGATGGCAGGGAAGTGCAATAATACTCGGAGTGATGTTTGGTTGATTTAAGAGGGCTTATGGTATCTGATGGGTTGTGATGTTGCCCAAGGTAGTTGTTTATGAACTAGAACTAGTGCATGATTGTGGGATTTTAGTGCTAGGTAGATATCATTGGACTGCTGGTCTGAGCATATATGACTGCTAAAGGATGCAGCAGGTGAAATGGGTGGCAACTGTCAAAATTGAGGTACTGCTAGTTGGATTGATGTGGACTGAATAGCTTTCGTGGCAACTGGAAAGGGATACATCCACTTCCAGGAAAGTTGTGAAGGTATGTGGATATGACCAGCCTACTATGGGAATTGAGATTCTTCAGGATGCTAAAAAGGTTGTTTTCCCATGTGTCAAGATCATAAAAATGGCATCTGTGAATCTGAGCCGTGTGCGAGGTTTCAGATGGACCTGGTCTAAAAATGACATTCTGAGTGTTATAGGAGATTTTAAAATTTTTAACCTTTATTTTTTTTCATTAAAAATATTCTACAGTGACAAAGACCATTACGACAAGAAACTTGTCATACTATTTCTATGTCTCTACTGAAGACATCTCATTGTGACCTTACGTAAATGAGACAATTGAGATTACATATGCATATTCATTTCCTGCTCTGGAGGCAGGTCATGTAGCTTCATAATATATATGACATATTCTAAATAAGATCCAAAGTTTCCAAATTTACCAAGTCGGATTATGAGATTTTTACTGCAAAAATCCTGTCAAAGTATTTGTTAAAATTGTTTAAGTTCATAACAAATTTCAAGTCAATCACTGTTGATTAATGCCTAGCCCCCAATATCGCCCAAAGGGAACAGGTACACACAGATTTATTCCTACGGTATTGTTTGTTGCCCAATTGACAACACATGTATCGAGTTTCATCCAAATCGCTCCAGACATTCTTCAGCAATAGGTAATATGAATTTTTTCCTTGAAATTTGGAAAAGAAAAAATAGCTAAACAATAAATTCCAAAAATATCTGAATTGGATTACTGGATAATATAATTCTTTGTAAAATGAATAATTGCTATATTATGGAAGAAACTGGCACATATACCATGCAGAATGTGTTGTGATTTGCATGATACCAAAAAAGCTTCAGTCGAATAACAAGTATCCAGAATCATTTTGCTGAATTGCTTTTAATGCCAACACATAACGCTTTAAACAGCTCACTTTGATGTTAAAACCCTTCGAATATGAATTACCCACTGTGAACAATGAATATAATGTCACTTCTAGACATCATAGATTGTAGCTGTGCGGCCTGAGATCATAGCTTTAAGAATCAAAGAAGCTTTGGGGTTTAAAGACTGAATAACCGAAACTTAAGGAAGGAACTGGTAGTTGGTATTACTTTTATGATAAGCGATGTTTACTGTAGGTGTGTAACATAGCAGTTCATTAAAAATAAATAAAATTATATATTTAAACTGATAAAGAGAGTAACATTGGTAAAATAAAAGTTTAAGGAATTAATAAAAAAAAAAAAAAAAAAGAATTGCAGGTTTAATAAAGATTGTTGGTAGAAAAGGCGAACAAGCAAGACAGAATAATCGAGCAGTGGATTAAGTTTTTAAATAATAATAATAGTTGCGTAATGAAAAGTTTGTAAATAATAGTTGCGGAGAGAAAAGTTTGGAAATAATAGTTGCGGAGAGAAAATTGATAGATCTTGAGTAGCAAAGAACCTGCAAATCTTTCGGAAGAAACTTAATTCAAGATTATTAGACACGGTCAAAGGCTGTTGGTATGAGAGAATTTTTGGACATAGCAAACAAAAGGAAATCAATGGCAAGAGATATAATATTAATTCTGTGTATAAAATCAATTTATTTCAACATTGCAACAAGAATGTTTGTTGCGACAGTTGGTGTTACATGTTTGGTATTTCCACCATACGTTACAGTGGAAAACACCATTGAAATCTGATTAGTAGTTTCTTATATGTGGGTTTCATTTTATAGATATAGATTTATATATATACTGTTCATTCAATCTTGCTTTTGCCTTCCCTCGTAAACATTTTCTAGTACTTAGTGTGGTCAATAAGTGGTGATGCTCGGGGCTCGCATTCAGGAGAACACAAATTCAAATCCCCATCAGGCCATCCAGATTTGGGTTTTCCATAGTTTCCCCATTTCACTCCATGTAAAAGCCAGGATGGTTCCTTCATAAGGACATCGCCAAATTCCTTCCCTATGCCCCAGTCCTTTTCCGTCTCAAATGAGCTCAATAAGGCCATATGCATAAAAAGAAATTTAAAAAAAATTCTAGTACACGTGTCACATTGGCAAACCCAGTTGTGGTTATAAATTCACAATGATTTTCAATTCCTAAATCCTGATACATCACCCATGTACAAAAGATATTTTTTTGGAGAATCTATCAACATCCTTGATGAAACTCTCGTCAGCTGGGATTTCTCCCTACTCATTCTAAAGCTGCTATTTTTCCCCCCTTAATTTCTTCATAATATGGTTCGTGATCATATTAATATAATAAACTAGGAAACATAGGTGAAAATGTGAAGCAGAGGATGGAAAAATCATCTGGCATACTGTATAAGCTGCATATCCCAAATTACAATGTATACCAGCCTCTCCAGTTGAAGGTTAAAGATAAGTTTTATGAACATTTCCAAAGTATGCTTTTGGGTGATGCACAACTGTAAAATCTTCCCATTTGATAGCAGTTTCAGGGAATAGTAGAACAACGAGGAACTTACCAAAAAGATGCAATGTGAACTCCTAACAACAATGAATGCTGTTAATCTTGCTAATGCTATTTATCAGCTAAACGTTAAGGAGAAAGATAGGGAAAAGTGAATCTGGAAGATTTAATAGCAAAGTTGTTAGCTAGTTCCAAAGATAGAACAACTTCTCTTCAAATTGTGGAATTGAGGCTTTCCATTAGAAAATTTTTATTATACTGAAAAAAACTCTTCATGGAATTTTCTGTCATTATGATTAGAGATTATGTAGTTGTTCCATGATGCGTAAAGTGTTTAGATTTATGTCAAGTGGAAAATATTGCAAGAAGAACAGTAGTTCATGTTCATACTATGGATAGGAAGTTCATCGATAGGAACAGTGTAAGAAAAATTCTCAGCCATCTACATTTATACCATGAAATAGATGAGGCAAAAGCAGTAACAAGAATTTCGAAGAGGGTTTTAGTCTTCAATAGGCTACTTGACTGTACTGAAAATACAGTTATTCACGAGGGACACATTCCGTAAATATGTCGCGAATATGGAATGGTAATTTGCATGGGATTATAGGGGACACGTTCCAAGGTTCATTTTATTAAGAGATTTTAAGCAACATCTTTTAATTGTTATTGTTAGGCTTAGGCAGTGTTTTAAGGAATTTAGTAATCTTTTTTTTTGTTTTGCCACTTTTTCTTTGTCTTTTAAAAGCAGGATTTGTTTCCAAAGATGGATCAATTTTCATGAAGAAATCACAAAGCTCATTTGTCATCCGTAGACCTTCACTCAGGTTTTTTAAATTAAATGTCACCATTTCAGTGGTCGTTGAAGTCTCTTCCTCAATGGATTAGGGATTTAACATTTCCTCCAAGTCGATTTCAGTCAAATCTTCACCTTGCGATTCTAACTACTCTTGAATGTCATTTGATTCTATCTGTTCAAAACCATCTCGTCTTATTCCATTTGCAACCTGAGCACTGTTTGCTGTTGAAGTTTGAATTTGCACGGATTCTCCATCATTTCCGACAATGAAATCGGGCCAGTTTTTTCCAGCATGATTGGAAAGTGTATGGCTTCAGTTCTTACAACGGTGTCTGCAGATGCAGCTTCTCCAACAATTTTGATGCTATGCAATGATTGTCGCACCTTGAATTTATTGAACCAACCTTCTGATGTTTGAAATCGTCCACTTGTACATTCTTCACCAGGTTCTTTAAAATGCGCGTAGGGATGCTTTGTCTTCTCATGGATCATAGGACCATTTAAGGGCTTTCTTCTCTGTTTACAGTCTTCAATCCATAATGATTATGCAGCTTCCACTTTTTCAGTTGCTGGATCACGAACAATTTTTGCCGAGGTTGAAGCTATAGAATTCCGTATTTTGTCTTCGGATTTCTTGATGTATCGTACAGTTGATTCGTTAACATTGATAGAATGTGATATGGATGCTAACGATTCACCAAGGTGTAAATGGTCCAACATTTTTGTTTTTACTCTATGTGGCAACACAGCTTTTTCCACGTAGGAACTAATTTTTCCTTACGTTTTCTAGACGTTATCAATTGCAAACAAAGCAGATGAGACACGTGTTATTATTGCAACTACTGACTAGTTGAAGTAATAGTAGATTCAGAGCTGATCGTGGCAGAACGGTTTTTATCAACGTTGCCGACACGTTAGAAAAGGATACCGACTCCGCTGAATGTACCAAATGAATCCGCGAATAATAAAAATTTCAAGCGGCGAATACAGAAAGTTATAAGACAAGTGGCTCTCCAAGTTTCGATTCCACTAAATACAAGTTTCCCGCAGTGAGCGCTAGAGTGAAAGATGGCAGAAAGTGAGAAAGCATACGTTGTTCTCGAATTTCAGTTGACTCTGTCTGTGGTAACTGTTCAGTGAGACTTTAGAACAAAGTTCGGTAAGGATCCACTGCATGCCAACACCATTCGGCATTGGTATCAACAGTTGAAAGCCACAGGATGCCTTTGTAAAGGTAAAACAACAAGTCACCTTCCTGTGTCTGAAGAAACTGTTGAACGTGTGTGCATCAGTTACGTTCGTAACCAACATAAGTCTACTCCTCGAGCGAGCAGGGAATTAGGTATTCCACAGAATGCCATTTGGAGAATTCTACGGAAGCGACTGTGTATGAAGCCTTACAGGTTACAGTTGCTAAAAGCACTGTCACACAACGATGAAGTGCATCGTTTTTAATTCTGTGCCCAATGTCTAGAACAAGACGAAACATTGACAGAAAAACTTGTGTTTAGTGATATGGCCACTTTTCGTGTGAGTTGAAAAGTGAACAGGCACAATGTGCGCATTTGGGGGACCAAAAACCCCCATGCTTATGTGCAGCACGTTCGTGACTCTCCCAAAGTGAGTTTTTTGCGCAATCTCACGAAAGAAACTTTGAGCCTTTTTTCTTTAATGAGGTGACAATCACAGGGAAAATCTATCTGCAAATGTTGCAGAATTGGCTCATGCCACTTCTGGAAGCTGACAGTGAAGATTTCATTTTCCAGCAGAATGGTGCTCCACCCCATTTTTCTCTAGTTGTCCGTAATTTCCTGAACACGGGGATTCCAATCAGGTCGATTGGTCGTGCTGGGGATGATGATCATTAGCTGATGTCATGGCCTCCTCATTCCCCTGACCTAACCTCCTGTGACTTCTTTGTTTGGGGTTTCGTAAAAGAAAAAGTGTTTGTGCCACCAGCACCAGTTGATCTGCCAGACCTGCGGTTTTTGCATCACCAATGCATTTGCTCTGATTGACAGAGACCTGCTCCATCGGGTATGAAAAGGACTCGATTATAGACTTGATGCGTGCAGAGTCACTAAAGGTGCACGTATTGAACGTTTGTAGACACTCAAAAAAACTTTCACAGTTTGTTTATATATCTGTGTAATTTTGTAAGTATATGCCAAAAAATATGAGTGGCTGCGTCGAACGCAAGTCTTGCGCAAGTCCAGTGACCTACCTCTGTTAACTTGAAAAAGGGTTTTTCACTGAAATATTGTATTGTATTGTGTTTGTTTGTGTGTTGTTTTGTGTTGCTGCTGCTCTCCTCCCTTCAACTTTGGTGAGTGTTGGGTGTTTCCCCCCCCCCCCCCCGCCCCCTCCTTTTTCTTTTTTATGTAAATAAACTTGTAGTAATTTCTGAGATCACTGCAACCATTTTGACTAGCTCTATTGTAAGCAGCTTAGAATTTGGTTAAATTCTATTTTTCTTGGCTATAAGACATAGGGGAGGGGGTAAACCTTCCAGAAATTGTAAGATCATTAACCTTGTAACTACAGCATATGGGAGTAGCGATTCATATACATGTAGAAGCTGATACTGGAGCTCATTTCCGAGCAGAATGCGTTTTAAAGCAGAAACGAAATTAAAAATATAATAATAGCCCTAAAAAAACAGTTAATAATAGTAAACAGCTTGTAAACTTACTTAAATCAGCGAAATCCTTAGTTATTCAACTTGTAAGCAATCATTTTGGTTACGTGACCATATCACTATTTTGCAACACTTTTCGATGCAGTAAAGTATTTTTATAATAATAATAAACCGAAAGAAAGTAAAATTCAGGCCGTATAAATAAAGAAAACCATTTTAAAACTTCGTGGAAAATACTTGCTTTGTTAACACACCATAATAACACGATTTCAGTAATTTTCAGAGCTAACAAATAGATTTTAAGTAATAATAGAGAACATTGCATAACATATAAAAGTTTTAAAACATTCCACACAGTTTAATAAACACTAGATCAGTTTTAAACAAAATTACGCTGAGAAGGAAAATGTGGCAACGTTTAAAGTAAATTGTGAACCTCTAACATCATCTAACTAAACAAAATCACTTTCAAAATAAACAGTAAGTAAGGAAATAGTATTTTTTTCATTTCTACCGGTTGCAACACCCATCACCTCAGAATTTCGAAGGTCAATAACTTTTAAAGTACTTAATGTATCAAAATTCTAAATAGTTCCTCAGAGAGGGCAGAAATGTGAGAAAAATCTGATAAAGGTGTAAATAAGATATTTGAAAATTTTTAACATAGGTTGCACAATACCCCGGAAGAACTAAAACTAGTCATAACAACAGTACCATTTTTCTAACACAACTAAAGTTTTATGGTGATTCGAGAAACTTTAGAGCCATAGTCCCCATAACAAGAAACCATCCTGAGGAGTTACACTATACACTGTCAATGTTCCTGGGCTCTCTGTTATAATATTTTCATTTAGCCATTTTTGGCGTGCGTGGTGAAGAGGCTAATCTATAAAAGAGCCTACAGGCCTGACATTGTGTCTTTTGTTATGGAAGCATTGGTGTGTTAAGACGTATTGTTTAGAATCTCATTTCGAGGCGCAAGGCCTCATGGGTAGCTAGACCAGGAAGGGAAATGTGCAGCATGTTATAATGGCCATATTGAGTTTCGAACGGTGGCGCGCGTCTGAATATGCATGATGTAATTTTAAAATTTTCTGCTTAGGGTTTGTTCGGTCTGTTCTGGCTTCATAATCTGTAATTTTCGTGTGAAGAATAGTCCAATTGCCTATGCCAACTGTAACGTGAATTTGAGTGAACTTGGAGGAATATGATCACTTTATTATTTTTTTGAACAGTATAGTCTCTCATTGTTAAAACATTACCTTTCTCTCCTAAGGTCAACTAGGATTGTGGCGACCAATATAACTCTGCAGTTGGACTATCCTAGGTATACCTCGGTTAATAGTTTGAACATTATTAATTTTCTTTATCAGATGAAGTGCAAGTGGAGGATGGAATTTAATAGTTGAGGATTAGACCTGATATCCTAACCCCAGTATCAGGTTATTCCCTAAAACTGTATTCAATATATCATGCCTAAACTGTCTGGCATATTACATTGGTAATACTGGCAGAAGTTTCCAAGAATACATGAACGCTTTTAGATTAAACCACTCTGAAAAATCAGCCATTGCAGAACACATGTATGACACATGTTATTAACAACATTCAAAATAATTTAACAATGCTACATATGCAGTCCAATGCCAAGAAAATTGATCTATTAGAACAGTTAGAAATATTCCTCGACGAGATAAAAAGCACAGAACACATGTCAAATGAACAAGTAGACTTTACTAACCACTATTACTTTAATAATTTTAAAGATTTATTTCTTTTTTAATGTTAAATACTAGAGACACGTAAATATCACCAACACGATATACCCTGACAACGAATAATAATTTTCTTCTTTGAACAACTTGTAATACACATCATCTTTAAACTGTGTTGTTTCAATTGTTATTTTCATATAAACATGTGCATCTTAAACAATATCGTGTCTAGTACAGTGCTCCGCAGTAAATATGTCAATGAAAATGATTATTCAGCATCTCATCAATTCTGGTAAGTTTCCCACAATGTTCTCATATTTACTCCTTTCTCTCATGATTAAACTTGTTCACGTCACCTCCTTTAAATCATTTTTCAGCACAGGAATAAACTTTACTAGGCACGAATCTCGCTTAAGAAAAAAAACCAGTGTAAATACATTAGACATGAAGATGGATCGACAGTGTCCGAAATGCATTGTGTAATACAATAAAATTTGCATTCTAGTGACTGAAGGCTGTTTTTCATTCTACCTATTGTCTGATCAATACAGTCACGTCAATACAGTGAATTATGTTATTTGAATTCAAAGTTAGTAGAAATTGTTCATAAAAATTCCCAAAATTGTAAATTAAATTAATTCTTTTAGGGTATATTGACAAAAAAATACAAGCTATAATGCAGGCACAACAATTAAGTAACTAGATGTTGTGGACCATTTTTCTTAGTTGTAGATAAAAACATTATGAATAAATAATAAATGTTACTCGCAAATGCAAATTAATTTATTGTTTGTTTTATTTACGAAATGCTTTTCACTTCATTCTCACAAGAATTATTGTTTAGGTGCAGGGAAACCACTAAACAAAAAGTTTCTTCTTAACTGTGTGGTTAAAGAGTTCAGTTTGATTCATAAGATTCTTTGTAGGTCCAGTCCTTGGTTGAGAAAACTTCCCCCCCCCCCCCTTGTGTTCAAGTATATATAATTTCCCTCCCCCCTCCCCGTTTGCTATTTGATGCATTACAGAATCTTTTTCACAAAATTGCGCCTTAATATTAATTTGGTTTTATTCAAAGACGTCACAGAATTTTTGATGTAAACATATACGTCCATAACCACAAACCCTTTTTATTTTTGAAGTGGAGAAGAAGCTTATTTCATTTAAATTTCTAAGTTATCTTTTGCTGTCCGTTAATTTTGAAACTGAGTACTTTATCGTGGCAAAAAACACAGGCGCAATTTGGTGAATAATGGACTTGTAGAAATTTCACTCCAATCTTGAAATGGTTCCGGAATGCTTTCAATTCCTTTTGCTAGAATTTTCAGTTTCCAAAAAATTGTTTTCAGTGTATAAGTAACATCTAGTCTCATTTTTGACGTCTTCTTCGATTATGCTTTAAATGTTTGTAATATGTATATTAACCAAAAATTTGTGAAGCCTTTAAAGAAAAATAAATCAAAGTTATGGTGAATTTTAGAGAGAGAAAATGAAGACCCGATGTTATTAAAGTAGTAACATAAAGAAAATGCACACAGAAACAAATAAAACATATCCTAAAGGAAAGGTCGAGATTAAGGATCCGAATATTATTGATGCTTGCCTTAAACCATGTGGTTGTTGGTAGTAGAATGAATTAAGAGGTGCTATACACTATACATCCAACTTTTTAATTCTCTGATGCCGATTTCTGCACTAAAGATCTCTCTCCTTATTAGAAGCATCTTCAGTGATTTTTCTATTGAAAGTGTGTATGTTTCAGTACTTTGTTTTATTACTACACTTAACTCTCTGAAACTACAGTGAAATAACCTTTACAGAACATATTTGAATTAGTAGCAATATAATTTGCATTTCTATAAGCAAGTTGCAGAAATGTTTTTTCTTATTTCAGCTGTTATGGCAAGACTTTCGTTTTTTGGAAGTTTTTATTGTTGTTTTTGTACACTATTCATAACGCAAGTTTCCAACAATTTATACATAAATTCAAACAAAGAAGATATATTGTTTCTTGAGAGAATGCTTACTGGCATATGATGTCATGGGCATCATTGGCCTCCACTATTTTGCAAAATGTAACATTATCACAATCCCTCAATTATTTTTTATTATTATTATGTTATTTTATTTTTTGAATAATTATACGGATCCTAAATAATTATAGAAATGTCTGTAACCTGCTGTAATATTTCAGAATTGCCTTTAGTCAGGGTAACATAGTTAGTTTACTGTCTTTAAGAATTATATTATCTTTGACCCGCAACAGTTGCATATAAGAGTTAAGTCTTTGCTGACCAGGCTAGTAGTGTGTGTGCCGCGCCGCTTAGATAATGTGGCATAGCACAAGTCTGTGTTTGTGTAAGGAAGTTATAATAGTTTAGAAATTTGGTTAGGAATGAGTCTGAATGTAATTTGAGTGTTTAAAAAAGTTATTCAAGAAATATTATTAGTTAAATTCAGAAGTGTTTTTTGTTATTAGACTTGGTAACGGTGCCTTCCGTTTGTACGATGATTGTATCTCATTGACTATATTAATTAAAATTATCAAAGATGATCGCTAGCACGTGTAGAGTGATGGTAAGTCGACCAGATTCATCCAAAAACACGCAGTCATCAATGATTAGTGTGGGGGTATCAATAATTGACTTGGTTCTTTGAAGGCAGTCTTCCGCAGAACATTCCCATATAAAGTATTGAGGAATTCTTAGCCATCAGTTTGGCTTCTCCTAGTTTTCTGAAGTCCTTGACCAATACCAGCAATCTCAGCCCAGCTGAAAACCGTGCCAGAAAACAACTTTCGACTAATCCAGATCTAATCATTCTACCCACGGACAGGGGCTCAACCATAGTTGTTATGAAGCGCAGTGACTATGTGGCTGAAGCCCTTCGTCAGTTATCAGAACCCGCCACTTACTGCGGCCTCGCTGTTATTATCGTATATTTGTGAAGTGGTTATAATTATAAAGAATTCAGTTCTTTCAATTCAAACAGTTCGAGTTTATTGTATATTATTTTAATCCACTAGGGATTACATTGAAATTGGGTAATCTCAGAAGATGCAGGTTATTTTAGGCTATGATAATCACAAGCACCCGATCTACGCCGATAGCCACAATCTCTTGAGTATTTATTTCCATAGCAACCGATGTCTTGCTTTTCTCTAATAGTAAATATTATTAATTTTCATCATTGCTCAAGGAGCTAAATATTATGTTCTTTTTTTCTTTTTAAAAAAAAATATATCTGTTACGTCACAAGATCCCACACCAGCTGTTAACAAAAAAATACAAGAATTTATACAGTTCAATGGGCACCTCCAAGGTCTCCTACTGAACGAATCTCTGCATTCGTGGACCAGTATCCTATAGTCCATAAGCTCCCCTCCCATATTGAGGACACACAAAAGTTCCATTTCTGTCTTTCCACTTTGCGCACACCATTTCCTTCCAACTCCATCCTGGTAACCATTGATGTCACATCATTGTACACACACATTCCAGATTTACATGGCCTTAGTGCGTTCTCCAAACAGCCGCCCCAGCACATCTTTCCTCACCACCTTGACTAAATTGATACTTACCAACAACTACTTCTACTTTGAAGGCAATATCTACCACTAAACCTGTGGCACTGGCAAGGGCACTCGCGTGGCTCCTCTTGCGTTAGTCTCTTAATGGACCACATTTTTGGAGAACGTCCCCCTTAAACTCTTCCTGTGGGTTAGGTTCATAGATGACATTTTTATGATCTGGACACATGGAGAAAACACCCTTCTAAATTTTCTGAATGATCTGAATATCTTTAATAACTTTCTGAATTTAACATGGACCTACTCCCACACCCAGGCCACATTCTTGGATGTGGATCTGTCCCTCTCCAATGGCCACCTCAGCTCCTCAGTCCATACTGTTCCCTCCCCTACAGACTTGGCATTTGAGGCAGTTGTCGTGCTCCAACCAGAAATTCCTAATGGAGTTTTCAAAAAACATCTCACAAGCATTGGTAACCTGCAACTACCCTCCAGCATTGGTTCACAAGCAACTTTCGCGAGCACAATGCAACCTGCTCAACGTATTGACTGTTCCAAACCTCCAGAAACCAACCATAGTCCAGTCCTGGTCACACAATACTTCCCTGGCCTTGAATCCATCATTAGAATCCTTCAGCAGGGTTATGATTTCCTACTAACCTGCCCAGAAATGAGATCCATTCTCCCAAAAATCCTCCCTGGCCTTCCCAGAACTTGTTTCAGCAGACCTCCCAACCTCAGCCAACTCCTAGTCCACAAACACAGTCTTCCTCGTCCCATCAGTTGGTCCCAAGGCTCTTTCCTATGGAATAGATCCCACTATAAGATGTGCGACGTACACAATGCGTCCACTGTTTTCACCAACCCTATCACTGGCAAGAGCTTTCATATCATACGACACACCACCTGTGAAACATCCCATGTAATATGCCAGCTAACTTGCAAACACTACATGAATGATCACCAATAGACAGGTTTCACTCGAATTCCAAAACATTCAGTAGTTATTCTTGCCATCTCCCACTACACCAACAATTTTAATTCTTGTTTCATGGTCCGTGCTATCAGAGTCCTCACAAACAACAGAGCTTCTCTGAACACAGAAGGTGAGAGCTTGCCTACCAATACAAACTAGGCACAAGGCAACCTCCTGGTCTCAATGTGAGATAATACCCAGTCAGTACTTTTGCTTCCCTCTATCCTTTCCTTGTCTGCATGCCCACTGTCTAAATTGAACTATCACATATCAGATGGGATGTTTAACTCCATAGAGTCTTTTATTTTTATTATTAACTTTTGAGCACTCAGATTTATGTTATGAAAATTTTAATGTATTATTCTGCTCTTTTTGCAACATTTTGAATTGCTGGGATACTAGCTCCAATTCACTGTCTCCCTCTCCCTGTCCTTTGTTTGAATATACCCCACCATGTTCCAGACTAAGTCATTCTGTCAATGTTATCATGTTGACAAAGGACCAAGTCCCAAAATATTCATTGTTTTTCCTGTTCTTATGGGTTTTTTTTATGTGGTCACACCATGAAATCATCATCTAAGCTAAGTGGTGGCTCATTTCTCGATCCTTTTTTTAATTACTTCAAGTAATTGGGACGATCACTGTGAAACACCGGAGGAAGTGTTAAAAGCTTTAAGAAGAAAGACTTTGCTGTTATCAAAATATGAATTCATTAATAAGTAAATATAATTTCTTGGACTGCTACAGGAATTGATTCAGATCCAGATAAATTTAAAGCCTTTTCAGAACTTCTTGTACATCGAATAAGAAACAATTGAAATCCTTCTTATGATTATGTGATTTATGAAGGAAGTTTGTGCTGGCCAGTTGTTTAATGACCCCCTACTTGAGTAAATTTGCGGAAGACGAATGTAACTTGGATATGGACAAGACAATCTTAACAACCTTTTGAAAAGTTGAAACAAGAAACAGTTTACAGTTAGATATTGCATCAGCCGGATTTGTAGTTACCTTTCTGTCCATCTTTTCCAAATAGAAAATATAGATGGCAAAGAAGAAAGTAAGTCAATAGCTTTTGGCTGTCGCTTACTAAACAAGCATTTAAAGTCATGCAGATTTCATAGGAGGAGTTATTATTGTATTATATGAGGAGTAGCAGAGTACCAGACGTTGTCCGATCTAATCAGGATTGATTTACTCCTACAATATTTTTATATTTCCCATGCGAATCGTGTGTACCAAATTTCATTAATTTGGCACAAGCTATTTCCAAAAGTAAACTAATCATTGATATTAGGAATTACAATCCATCAAAGCTGGATCGCACATTATTAAACAGTCTGGCGGATCCCACACAAAATTAAGCGGATCCGCAATCTGCAAAAGTGGCGAAAAAGTGTCAGTCAGCGTGACTTGCTGCCCCACTCGCGGTCTCTATCAGATGTATTGCACTGCCTGCCTGTACCCTTGCAATTGGCATTTGACTCATGGGAACATATGTTAGTTTTTGTTAACCTTTGTTATTCATACGTAAATAGATGCACTTTTATGTATTCCTTAAAACTTAGGTTTGTTTTGAGTACACATTTCTATAATTTGAGTAATGTTGCATATTTAGTATGATTTTCTCACTATATAATAAGTATTTTTTATGTATCGCACATGTCATATGTATTTGCAGATCAAGTAATTGTGACAACTTCCTGTATTTGCAGCTTAAAATTTGATTATTCTTTGATACAAAACTAGTGTTCTTGTAATTTTAACGATTGCATACCAAACAGAGATTCAGGAATCAATTTCTAGACTGTAAAGCATACCCAGAAGCAGACATAGACACTAGCCATAATTTGGTAGTAATGAAATCCAGGCTGAAATTCAAGCGAATAAAGAAGCAATTTAAGCAGATCAGACTGGAAGTGAATAAACTGAAACAATCTAACATGAGAGAAAAAATTTTCAGAAATGGTAGACTTGGGTCTAAGAAGTAATTCTGAAAGGAGCTCAACTGAGGATGAACGCAATGCATTAAACACCAAAATAATGAAAGCTGGTAAAGAAACATTAGGCTTTAAGGGAACAAGCCGCCCAAAAACCTTGGATCACAGAGGAAATTTTGAAACTAATGGATCAGAGGAGAAGGCACAAAAATGCTCAGGATGAAGCAGGAAGAGAGGAATACAGGCAATTTAGAAATGAAATAAACAGGAAATGCAAAAAAAAATTGCTAGAAGAAAAGTGTGAAGTAGTAGAAAAGGAATGGTCATAGGTAAAGCAGATGTGACATTTATTTATTTATCAATCTTGTTTCATGAATCCCTGCTGAGGAAGGACCTCTGGGATGTGAAACATGCTATGGTTAATACACATCCTCTTATATAAAATGCTAATCTGGAGGCTGTGAACATCATCTATAGCTATTGCCTAGAGCACGTTCACTTGCCAGCCTTCACTCACCAATCAATAGCCAATAATACCTTCGTTTAAATTTTCATGTAGCTTTTTGTTAATTTACGACAACTACACACAGAAATTCGTGTAAGTATTTAATGTTTACGCTATATTATCTGTATCAGTTATAACAACTACGTTAAAGCATAACCTAAGATGTTTTTTGGAAGAAGATAAGAAACAATGAAGTTTATTAAGAACTCAGAGAAATTTTACACAAAATGTACGCATCGCGAGATGTATAACTCAAATACATGACAGTTCTCAGTTTTTGATATACTATCCGTCATTTAAACTAAACTGCATTTATTTAAATAATTTGGGATCAATGGAGATCGCGACTCCGCCAGGAATTGGCATCATAATACTGCTGTGGTCAAACGCAAGACTCCTCTATAAATACTTTTAATTGTGTTATGCCGGTCCAGGCTGTATTACAATCAAATGTATGCTTGAAAATATTGGTATAGGCTATATAATACAACAGAATTAATGCTTCAAAATAATATGTCTTGCAATTGACTACAGCAGCATTATGACGTCATTACTGAATGTTATTTTAGCGGAATTGCAGTCTCCAGTAAATCCGATTGTTATTCGCTTTCCTTACAAGCTGTTGCAGAATAAATTCCTACTATGCCTGTCTTTATTCATATTAGGTTAATAGAACTTTGATTTTCGAATACAATATAAGTGGAGGTTGTGGTTAAGTTGACCAGAATCACAACTGACACATTTTGTTACAGCATAATTCACTCTGAAATCAGTTTTACAAACCATTTAAACGGCTTTCATAAGCGCCATGTTACTGCAAGTATTAATTAATGCGGGAGGCAGTAGTTCCATATTTAACGTGCTGAATTGTGCCTGTACCAGGAATAAAACTGATATTACATGGATACCAAACGTTGGTTCCTAATTTGTTTTTATTTTCATAGATTCTATACTTACATCGTCATTAATTCAGTATTGCTATGTGAAGTTTAAATGAAATATATTGAAAATTACAAAATAAAGGGCATTAGTATTATGTAATAACAATTCCCTACAAATAACTAGCTACAAAAAAATGAACTTATAGAATATTGCGTTCAAGCCGTTATTTTTGACGTTCTTCAAGCTAGAACATACAATATGAGTCATCATCATAGTAAACACAATTTTACATTCCAAAGACAAATAAAGAGAATAACAATAAATGTTAATTTTTACAACTGAATTTTTAGAAGGTCATATTGAATACAGTTACTTAATTTGTTCAAATTCTTGAATGGAGTAGAAGGAGTTGCCAATAAGATAATCTCTAAGTTTGTCTTTAAATATCTTTATTATCTGCAAACTGTTTTGTACTCTTTGGAAGTTTATTAAACAGATGTTTAATAGAATAATTAACTCCTCTTTGTACTAAAGACAGAGATGTTAGTGTTTTGTGCAAGTTATTTCTGTTTCTTGTATTGAAATTGTGTACCTGTGAATTAGAAGCAAACAGATTAGAATGATCTGTCACATAGCACATGAGAGAATATATATATACTGACAAGTCATTGTAAGAAAATTGAGTTTTTTAAATAGTTGACTGCAAGAAGTTCTTGGTTTTACCCTACACAACATCCTAATAGCTCTTTTCTGTGCTATGAAAACTTTTTTACTTTCCCCAAACAATTATACCACATAATATCACTGAATGAAAATATGAGGAGTAAACCTGTTTCGTTAATTCTAGATCTGCTGTTAGAGAAAATGTTCGTATTGCAAAGGTGGCACTACTTAACTTCTTCAGTAGTGAAGTGATTTGTTCGTGCCAACAGAGATTATCATCTAATTTGATACCAAGGATTTTATACCCTTTGTTTCTAATATTGTGTTATTTTTATAGATTACTTGTAAATCTGGCTTTGAATTTTTTATTTTTTTTAAACCTAATATAACGCGTTTTTTCAAAATCTAATTTTAATGAATTTGCCTTAAACCAATTTGCTTCTTCGCTAAGTACTTCATTTACATTAAATTCTAGATTGCTGTTTGGTGTTTTTCTCACAGTCAGGTTAGTGTCATCTGCAAATAAAACACTCCTAACTTTGTCAAGGAAGGTCATTGATGTACAACAACAAGAGGAGGGGTCCTAGGACCGAACCTTGTGGAATTCCATGTTTTATTTTCTCCCAGTCTGATGAAGCATCTTTACTTATTTTAGAATCAAAAATGGAAACTTTTTGCATTTGACTTTCCATGTATGATTTAAACCATTTGCCTGAGTTTCCATAAATACCATGGTATTCCATTTCTTTCAAAAAGTAATTCATGATTTACACAGTCAAATCCTTTTGCAAGATCACAAAATATTCCTACAGGGCTAATTTTATTATTCAGTTCCTTAAATGTATTATTTAAAAATGAATATATAGCCATTTCTATAGATGATTTTTTTTTTTGGAACCGTAATTGTGATTTAGTGAGGATATTATTTTGCGAAACATATTTTATTACTCTACAGTACATGCCTTTTTCAAAAATCTTTTGAGAATCCTGAAAGTAATGAAATGGGACGATAGTTATCTACACATGTTGCTTCTCCTTTTTTAAGCAACGGTTTTACAACTGCATATTTTAGTCTATTTGGAAAAACAGATTCAATTAAGGATTCATTACAAATGTGGGCAAGTACACGATTGATAAAATCTGAACATCTTTTCAGTAATTTGCTTGAAACATTGTCATACCTGGAAGAATTTTTGGATTTGAATTGTTTCACGAGTTTACTTATTTCTGAGACTTACTGGTGGCAATTGCATCTCCACAAATTTATTTGTGAAAGCAGTCTGAAGAAGTCTTAGGGCACTATGTGAGGATTGCTTTTCTATGCCTAATTTCTCTACAACTGAAGTAAAATGTTTGTTAAATACTTCACAAACTTCCCCTACTTCACTATGAACAGATCCATTTTGTTCTATTTTTTATGTCTTTAGAGTAATTTGCAGATTTTCCTGTATGAGTTTTTATTATTTTCCATCTAGTTTTGATCTTATTGCCTGAATTCTCTATTTTCTCTGCTATATACCTGTTCTTGGCCTTTCTTATTACATTTCTTAGTATTTTAGAATAAAGTTTATAATTAGCTTTCAGTGTATAGTTATCTGATTCTCTTACTTTTAAGTATAGGTCCCTTTTTGTTGTACGAGATACTCTTATACCCTTTGTTATCTATCCCTTACACAGTTCATTGTTGGACTATTGACAGCTTTCCTTTTTTAAAAAACTTCCTTCAAAAAGTGTTAGTGAAAAATTTGATTCCTTTCTCAATATATTTCTAACACCCTGTGCATTTTACACTTCTGACCATTGTTCATTATTGAAGGATTCTATGAAATATTTTATATTGTTTTCATTAATTTTTCTTCTATATACCCAGTTTTTCTTTATCTGTTTAACAGAGTTTCTGGACTTAATACATAACAGCTGGGCATTGTGATCTGAGAAACCATTTGTTACTGGTAGTATGTTGGAATTACTGTACTGAAAAATATCCATAGCAGTCCTGCTATTATTTTGTATTCTTGTAGGTAAATTAACCAGTGACGTTAAGTTAAAAGACAACATCAAAGCTTCCTTATCTAACCTCTCATTGCTGTGATTACGAAAGTCGACATTAAAATCTCCACATAAAACTATATGTTTGTTATTTGTGAAACATAGTTGCAAAGACTGAAAACTGAGATAAAAACAGTCTAAAATTTCCCGAGGGGGCCCTGTAAATTGCTATTACTATGAGCTCTTCCTTAACCATATTCTATTTTAGTAGCACAGCATTCAAAATATTGTTCTATACAATTCTTACTTACACCTACACTGTTGCATTGAATATTACTAGACAACCTGTGTGAAAATGTCACGAATAAAATGCGATGAATAGTGAGGTTTGAATGCTTGTAATGTAATGAAAAGTTGAACCGCACTTTTGTGGCATATATTTATTCTTTTAGTGTAATAGGTACGCATCGAAATACTCGCAACATATTACGAAACAGTTAAGAAAATTTAAAACGCTCTGTATTTATGACAAACTGTCACTGACCTTAACAGAATACAATCAACCTGAACAAAATACACAAAACATATAACATATCTGTTATATTTATTGCTGTGTAAATAAAATCTTTACATTGGAATTATATAGCAAAATTAAAGTGTTTCCACAACAGAAAAAAAAAAAAATCTAAAACTCTACTTATTGAATAAAATAAAGTTTCTTGACATCTCTGTGATATCTGCTGCTGCAATCTAGGGACATGGCTCTGCACTTTCTCATACGCGCTACCACTTAAAGCACCAAATTTCGAAAAATTCTCTCTTAAATTATGATTTTACCTATCTGGAGACCTTAATCTTTAAAACGATATGATATTTATCGATTTCGGCTAGGTATCGAAGAAGATTAATGGCTCGACATAAAAAAAAAGCACGCTGTAGAAATAATATTGATACTTCGCCCTTTAAGGTTCAAATTGCAAAATATTTCTTTTATAAAATATGGTGTGACAAAAGCAGCCACCTTGGTCATTAAAATGATACCTCATTTATCAATTTCGGTTATTTATCAAGCGAGGTAAAAAAAAAATAATGGAGAAATGCTGATATTTTTCCCCCTTAAGGGTTGAATTTGGAGAATGTTTTTTTCTTAAAATATAATGTGACCAAATTCGGATAGTTTAATATTTAAAACGATACCTCATTTATTAATTTCGGTTAGGTATCAAGGGAAATAAATAGCTCCTGACAGAAAAATGCATTGTAGAAAATTATTAATTTTGCCCTCTAAGATGAGAATTTTGAAAAAAAAATCATAAAATGTGGTGTCATCGTACCTAAGACCTTACAAAGACCTCAATCTTTAAAATGATACCTCATTTATCAATTTTGTTTAATTATCAAGGGAGATAAATGACTCGAGACACAAAAAACGCATTTTAGAAATACCGATATTTATCGCCTTTAAGAGTTCAATTCAGAAAAATTCATTTCTTAATATGTGATGTTACCACAGCAGAAACCTTAATTTTTATAATGATACCCCATTTATCTATTTCGGTTAGATACTATTGGAGATAAATGGCCCGTGACACAATAATGTGTTGTAGAACCAATTTAAAAAAAAAAAGTTCTTAATATATGATTTCCCCGAAGCTGAGTCATTGCTCTTCATACTGCTACTTCATTTATCGATTTTGGTTAGATATCAGGGAGATAAATGGCTCGAAACACAAAAAAACGCATTTTAGAAATATTGACATTTTTTTCCCTTTAAGGGTCAAATTACAAAAAAAATCCTTTCTTAAAAAATAATGTTACCACGGCGGAGACCTTAGTCTTTAATTTTATATTTCATTTACCTATATCGGTTAGGTGTCAAGGGAGATAAATAGCTCGTGACACAAAAACGCGTTGTAGAGAAATTTTTACTTTTTCCCTTTAAGGGTTGATTTCAAAAACATTCTTTCTTAAAATATGATGTCACCAAAACTGAGACATTACTCCTCATAATCTTACTTGATTTATCGATTTTTGTTAGATATACGGGGAGATAAATATCCCGAGGCACAAAAAACGCGTTTTTTGAAAATTGGCATTTTTGCCCTTTAAGGGTCGAATTACAAAAAATTCCTTTCTTAAAATATAATGTTACCACGGCGGAGACCTTAGTATTTAATATGATACCTCTTTTATCTACATCGGTTAGATATTAAGGGAGATAAATGGCTCGTGACACAAAAATGAGTTGTAGAAAAATTTATAAATTTTCCTTTTAAGGGTTGACTTCCAAAAACATTCTTTCTTAAAATATGATGTCACATAGATAAAACATTACTCCTCATAATGCTACTTCATTTATCAATTTTGGTTAGATATCCATGTGTAAGGACAAAGGCTGATACCGGGGCTCTAGTATCGCCTTGGTGCCTTAACTTACACTCTTGTAGACTCACAGTTCTCAGTACATCTGCTAAATAATTTTGATTTAATTTGACCATGTAGCCAGGAAGACTCAACTGAATGCCTAGGTCGCCACTAAATTTGTTACCCCCAAATTTAGAAAAGGGTTCGAGCAAACTACTAAAGCACACAAGTTTACTGTTAGAAAAATCCAAAATTTTATTATCTTCAAAGTCACAAGTTCAAAATTGCATTTACAGTTGAGTAGGCATATCGAACACTCGTTTCCAAAGTTACAGATTGTGGAGAGAAATCTCACCGACCGAAACCCCTTTTTAGCAAAATTAAAAGTTCTCAACAGTCATTGAAGTTGCAATATAACACGACACGATCCAACATGATTGAACTAGCCCGCATGGCGAGTAAGTACCAACCGAGACGAACGACCAACAGGAACAGACAGACCGGAACAGACAGACACAGGTTCACTCACATAATGCTAGACCGGAACAGACCCCCGGCAAGAACCGACCGGCTCTTTTATCGAAACCACGAGAACCAGTGACGTCAGCAAATGTATCACATCTTTTTCCTCCGCGTAGCTCAAAGAGTACGAAATTTATTTGACGATCCCGACTATTAAAAATGTTTAAACTTTGATAGTATCTGGACTTATCCACTAGAAGTCCAGCGGCAGTCTCTTGAGAAATTTAGAGTAATTAATTTTAATGTTTTAGCTGTTTAAGACTCCGCGTAGTGATACATTCAAATTTGGGTAAAATCCCTAAGTGTTCTAGAACTTTTTACGCGCGTGCACAACAATCTGCGACAATCTATTTTACAAAAACTTAATTTCCGGAAAAATGCTTAAACTTTTTATGAAAACCCATATATGTATGAAATCGTCTTAATTAGGGCTATCTGCTAATGTAAAATTTAAATTGATATCTCTTTTAATAAAAAAGCTTATTTTTTTCTCTTAATTAAAATCACTAATTAATCTTTACCAAATTGTTTAATTTTACTTCCAAAATATCGGGGATAGTGCTGACTACAGCTGGTGATAAACGTTCGGTTGTAGCTTTACTGGATTTAAAGTTATTACAAATCTTAGAATTTCACTATTCTGATCGCGTGCTTCAAAACTTGAACAAACGGGACTAACTCTTAAACTAAACGTTTCCTGATATGATAATTACACTTTAAAATGTTTTCTATAATGAATTACTACTGTGAGCAAGATTACAGGGAAATTACTTAAAGTTGAAAACTGTACTTCTCGAAATTTCTAAGTCCCGCCTAAGCAAAACTAGAATTTGCCAAAATTCCAAGACCCTTACACATGGAGCTAAATGGCTCGAGGCACAAATAATGCATTTTTGAAAAATTAACATTTTTACCCTTTAAGGTCGAATTACGAAAAATTTCTTTCTTGAAATATAATGTTACCACTCCGGAGACCTTGGTCTTTAATATGATACATCATTTATCTGTATCGGTTACATATGAAGTGAGCTAAATGGCTCATGACACAAAAACGCATTGCAAAAGTATTGATACTTTTGCCCTTTCAGGGTCGCATTCCGATAAAAAATTGTCTTAGTATATGACATCACAAAAGCAGATGTCTTAATCTTTAAAATGATACTTCATTAAATGACTTCAGATAGGTATTCAGGGTGTTAAATGACTCGTAGCACAGAAAACAGCATTTTAGACATATTGACATTTTTGCCCTTTAAGGGTCGAATTCCGAAAACTTTCTTTCTTAAAATATGATGTGACCAAAGTGGAGACCATAAACTTTAAAATGACAACTCATTCATTGATTTTGGTTAAGTATGAAGGAAGATACAGGCTTGTGACAAAAAAATAACTTATGGAAATAGTATATATGATTTTTAACAAAAATGGAACTCCCCCTTTCACCATTTTACATCTACAGAAATGAGAACTTGTTTATAATTTGGGATGGACAGCTAAGATATTCCTGTGTCAGACAAATGATGTTCAAATATGCACAAAACATCTATATTGAAATTTCTGGAGTTTTAATCTCTTCTAGTCATAAGGTAATGTCATCAGTTTTATTAAATAGTTCCCTTATATTTTGATGGAGAATAGAGGTCTGGAATGAATTCAATGAATTTAAATTGTTCACTTTATTAGTACATACTGGTATGTCAGATGGAATTTCTAGTTTCAATAAGTTTTGATTAGGAGAGACGTTAATTTCTTTTAGACATCTTAAACATCAAAAACTTAGAGATTATCTTATTGGCAACTCCTTCTACTCCATTCAAGAATTTGAAGAAAATAATTAATTGTACTCATTATAACGTTTGCAAAACTCAGTTGCAAAAATGTATATTTATTATTATTTCTTGTATTTGTAAAATATGTATATATATATATATATTTACTATGATATGACTCATATTACGTGTATATGTATCAACAATGACATGTTTCACATCCCAGAGGTACTTCCTCAGCAGGGATCCATGGAACAAGATTGATAAATAAATAAATAATAAAATTAATACATTTATTTTATTTACGCTGCGACTTAACACCACTTATAACAGGAATACCTCTTTCACTCACCTGGCATCCCCTGATCTCATCAGCAATAAGGAATGAAAGCTTCCTTTTACCTCTGAAATTCAGATGGAGTCCATGGCAAGTATAATTGTCCCTACCAATACAGGACATATCTAGCAAACCAATGTGTGAATTTGCTGGCTGCCAGAGAGACATACAGGAAGATCAAATAGAATTTTGCAGAAATGAAGAAAAAAGGTGAAAACATTATAGCTGCTTCTGGGAAATCTCTTTTAAGCTCAGAAGATAGGTAAACATTAGAAAACTTTATGATGGGGACGACTTGAACAATAGCGTAATGAAAAAGGAAGGCGATGTCGATAATGATGATTTAAAAGCTCCTGTTTTTAGGATAGAATTTAATAGAACTCTGAATGACTTGAATTCAAATTAAGCAGTTGGAATTGATGAGATCCCTGCAGAAATTCTTAAATCCCTAGGAGAGGAAGAAATCGATAGATTATTCAAGCTGATATCAAAAAGTTATCAAACATGAGAAATTATAACTGATTTTAATAAAAATATCATCTTCACACTTCCGAAGAAAGCACATGCCGACAAATGTGAGAATTATCACACCATTAGTCTATCATCACATGCTTCAAAATTACTACCCGGAATAATATACAGAAGAATGGAAACAGCAGTAGAAGAGATAGGTGAAGATCAGTTTGTGTTTAGGAAAAATCGTGTTATGAAGGAAGCATTTCTGGCTTTGAGTTTAATACGTGAAGGGTGGATGAAGAAAAACAAAGATACTTTTTTTGCTTTTGTTGACTTAGAAAAAGCTTTTGATGATGTTGGTTGGGACAAGATGTTCAAAATTTTAAAGAATTCAAGACTAAAAATATTGATTTAAAATGGATGTGAGACAAGGTTGTAGTCAATCCCCATTAATATTCAACTTGTATGTAGAAGAAGCAATAAAGAAAGTCAGAGAAAATTTCCATGTGTTCAGGGAGAAGATTTGCTGATGACATTGTCTTGTTAGCAGAAAGGGCTGAGGATATTGAGAAGTTACTGAATGGCATGAACAAAATACTGAACGAAGATTTTGGACTAAAGATAAATCAAAACAAGACAAAAGTGATGAAATGTAGCAGAAATGATGTCAACCACAATAAATTAAATAAAAAAATAGGATCGGATGCAATAGGAGAAGTAAGTGTATTCTGCTACTTGGGAAGCAAAATTATATCCGATGATCGAAGTAAGAATGATGTTAAAAGCAAAAGGAGCCTTCATGAAAGAGAGAAATCTTGAAATTTCAAACATTGATCTATGAATTAGAAAGAACTTTTTAAAACTCTGTTATATGTCAACGAGATATATGAGTGTTAATGAGGAGAATAGATTAGTTCGGTTTTTTTTTTTTCTCCTAAAAAAAAATGTGGACAGTATTTTTCTCTTTATTTTAAATTATACTTGTGCAAAGTTCCATCACAATTATATAAACATTGTAGCTTTCTATGAAGAACATTTAAAAAAATGAAGGGGTGAGGGGTTGGGTTTTGCAAACAGATTGTAGACCATATGTTTCTCTCTGTTTCAAAGTGCAGTGTTTGGTTAACATCAGTTAAAAAACTATGGGTTTCTATAAAGAATAATGGAAAATATTCTAAATGCAGACAGAATATGTTCGTTTCAAAGGAAATGTGTGCAAAGTTCCTTCAAAATTGGATTGAAACTGTAACTTTGTAAAGAAAATGTAGACTGTACTTTTTTGTTTGTTTTTAAAGTATACATGTGCAAACTTCCTTCGAAATGGGATAGAAGCTGTAAAAGAACATTGACAGTAATTAATGTGGTGGAAAGGGGAAGAAGGATTGTAAAATTAATATGGAGAGAATTTTTCTCTTGTATTAAAGTACACGTGTGCAAACTTCCATCGAAATCTGATATAAACTGTTGGTTTGTATAAAAATTAAGGAGTAAAAAGGAAGAGAGGTTTTTTCATAAACCTTCTTCGTGAAAAAATACATATGTGTCAACTTTCCATGGTGATCAGTGAAATGGTGTTGCTGTAGCTTTGTATAAAGAACATTGACCAAAATTAAGGGGGTGGACAGGGGAAGACGGGTTGTGTTTTTGTAAACCAAATGTTGGCAGTATATTTCTTCTTATTAGTTCTATCTGAATCAGATAAAAATGAAACTTGTAAGGGAGTAGATTTTTTATTGGTCTCTCTCTCTCTCTCTCTCTCTCTCTCTCTCTCTCTCTCTCTTTATTTTTTGTCTGAAACCTCTGTAAAAAAAAATACATGTATATGTCAACTTTCATGGAGATTGGTCAAACAATGGGGTAATTCGAACTATCATATTTACAGAACATAAAGCATTGATTTACGTGCAAGATTGTAAACTATTGCTTGATAGGCTGACCAGGTGGGCCCTATTTATGCAGCGATTTGACTGTGAAATATAATACATTAAGGGATCTGATAACAATGTAGCTGACACCTTATCATGACTGCCTATGGTATAGAGCATATATGGGCAACCCCCGGCCCCCGGGCTGGATCCAGCCCTCCACCAGCTTCAGTCCGACCTGCAAGAGATTCAGATTTTTCAAATAAAACGCACAAAAAAACTGTATTTATTCAAATCATAAAGACTAAAATCAATAAATAATATTATTAAGCGTACACAGTGGAACGCCACAGATTGAGTCAGAAATAGTTGTTAGAAAGAGACAAACAGTTAAAGATTTGGGAAGCCGCCCGATTACCTTGAAGCGCTAGAGACTCAACTGTCATTCATAACAGTCAACTCTGACCGCTCCAATCACATATTCGCGTACGATTGAGAGTATTCTAGTTGCTTATTGCGGGTAATATATAAAACGAATTTTACAGAACATACCTATCCGAAGAAAAATATCCACAGCTGATAGTTTTCACACGAAAAATAATTTGCACATTCGAAAGCATGTATAAATGTGAATCATGAAAATTAATAAAAATAAGCATCGTAATCGGCTTACAAATGTTAATTTAGAAAATACTTTGCGCCTATGTACTAGTGATATTTACCCCAATATCGATCATCTTGTTTCTCAGCTTCAAACTCAAGTCTCTCATTAATTTTCATTTGATTTTTCTATTTGTTTTTGTTAATTTGCTTTATGTATATTTGACTATGCTATTATAATTCTAATAAATAAAAAAATGTGTAAATTTTTATTGCCTTTTTTTCACTGTTACCTACTTATTTCTTACCTACAGCCCGCGACCTGATTAAGTCCCGAAATTACACCCTCAGCTAAGCAAAGATTGCCCATACCTGGTATAGAGCCATGTAGGCAGAATCAATCGTTAGGATAAAGCATTAGTGGCTTGTTGGTTTTATACTTGGGAAGGCTGTGAATCTTTTACCCCTGAGGTCAAAGTCCCGATCACGAGAGTCCTACAGATTATTTTCCTTCCTGTCTTAAAATAAGCATTTTTGGCAGTTCATTCTAACGGACATGTGAAGTCCATCAAAATGCACTTAAAGTAGTAACAGTAAAAATTGGGAATTACTGGAGATCGTGAGTCAGCCAGGTATTGGCGTTATAATGCTATAGTGGTCAAACACAAGACACTGCTAAAAATACTTTTCGTAGTACATTTACCGGTTTCATGCAGGTCCAGGCTGTATTACAACCTAATTTCTGCTTGAAAATAATAGTCCAAGTTGTATTACAACAGAATTACCACTTGAAAGTAATATGTCTTGCGATTGACTACAGCAATATATGATGTCATTACTGAATGTTGTGGCGGAATCGCGATCTCCAATAGACCCAAAAATTATATGAAATATTTTTCACTGGAATTATGTTTTTTCATCTTTGCGTGAAAATTCTTTAAGTATGTAATACCATTCTCTGTCCAAGTGTTGTCATTACAATTCGTAACAAGACATGAGAAACATAAAAATTCATTTTTCACTTCACAACCACACAGCCACTCAGCTGCATCATACATTGCTCTGCTGAAATTGCAAGCATACCCTTGCCTGGATATGCAATGTTTTTGTTCGATGTTAAGATCGGGTCTAGGCGCACCAAGATTCTTCACTTTAAATCTAAGCTCATGATTCAAATTTTTCCCCAGTAAATTGCAAACCGAATTCATATTTTACTTTGTGTCGGGAAGCTGCGGCTATTTTCAAAAACGAAAATATTAATCACAAGAGTTTAGGTTCAACTGCACAACAACAAAAAAGAAACTTCAAAATAACACACTTTCTCGTGTGAACTCCTTTAGCAACTTAGATAATTATATGTTTCGAGCGCTTATTTCATCTAATCGTTTGACAAATTCTCGCTAGATTGCGAAACTTATATCACTGTATTCTAGTGCACTCTAGTGGAATGTTTAAAACTTAATATGCTTGTACAATGGCCAACACCCAAAACATAAAAGTAGCTTTAACATTGTCAAAACATAGATATTTAACGTTGATTAATGATGCATGAAAGCGTAAACTGGAAATACAGAGACAGGGATTCGAGAGTGGAAGTTCAACCACTCTGCTTATTTCCCTACTTTGTTACTAGCATTACAAGAAAATCATCATGTGGTTGGTATGACTGCCTTAGGCTCTGCAATCTGCGCCTACTGCAAGCCCATAAGAGCTATACTCCGTAAAAGCCATGCCCCAGATCCTCTGCTACATGCAATACCCATTTGAGAAACATTCTTTTATATCAAAAGTACTAGAAATATTGACTGTTGGTGTTTAAACGTGTGTGGAAAATTCTGGAAATGCTTCCTGATAATTTAAATTCTGTATTACTTTATTTAAAAATGTCAGAGCCTTTAACGCTACTGGGATAACGATATTCTATATGAAAGGAGTCACATATGAGAAAAGTGTCAAGGAAATTTGTAAAGACATAAGGGGAGATAGAATGAAGATGAATGTTTGATGTTGGTAAAACAAAACGTGGGAAGTAAAAATAACAGTAAATTGACAAGATACTAAAAATGGATGGCCCCACTTTATTCAAATGGCAAGAGGAATCCCCCAAAGAGTGGAAGCTATGTGGATGTAATAACTAACTACACCCAATTTAAGTTACGGGCATTATGGAGCTGGGAAATGCTGTCAGCAGTTGCAAAAGGTCACGATTGTTAACAATTTGAAAAATTGTGTAGTCAAAGGAGTAGATAGCTGCGACCAATGTTAGTGTACAAAAGTATCTACTGTGGCAATGTATAATTTAATGCCGAGTATATTACCTAAAGATGTATTAGATTTGATTGCTGTTGATTTGTATGGCTCTTTACCTAGAGCTAAAGATGGATTTATGTACATATATGTAGCCATCAATATATTTTCATAATTTGTGAAAGGGCTACTGGAAGAGGATTGCTGAATAAACTAGAAAGGGACTACTCTGAAAATGTGGGCCAACCGAAGGCTATTTGGTGAGACAGTGGAAGCCAAATTGTGTCAAGAAGATAGGTTGTGTGTATGAATGAACATAATATTTGACACACAAAAAATATCAGTTTATCATCCAGCCGGTAATTACATGGAATGCGTGATGGGAGATTTAGGTCATCTGTGTAGAAGCTGTTGCAGTCAGAAACGCACTATATGGGTCAAATATGTGAAGGACTTTGAAGATGTAAATAATAGTATCCCAAGTGAAAGCACCGTATATACTCCTTTTCAGATTATGTTGATGATGACCCTCTTTAATATAATAAAGGAAGATATGAAAATTCCTCCCATGGCCAGTGTTGACAGAGAAGATTCATTTAAAAAAAAGTTTAAAGAGAACAAGGTGGATCAGAGGAAGAGCAGGCATGACAAAAGGATAAAACTGTCAAGAGTTTTACTGCGGAAGATATGGTTCTGGCAAAGACTCAGAAAAAAATCTTGTGAGATAAGCGCAGAAATTAAAAAGTGCTTTAAAATTTACTATGGAACTTTTAGGGTTATTGCAAAACCAAATGAGAATAGTTATTAGCCTACCCTAAATCAAATAAAAATTGGGTTTAAGAAACATTGTTTACTTGAAGTTGTATAGAATGAAAAATATTAGATATTTAACTGTGAATGTTGAACTGATTAAAAACCAAATGTACTGAAATGGACACTGGTTTTTCTTTGATTTTGTATTTGTATTCGTGTATAATATTCAGCATTTGGACGTGACCTTTTTTAAAAAAATAATTGTTATGTTCGGCAATGTGTGTGAACATTCTGACAAGGTACTGATGTTTGTAACATCTTATTAATTATGTCATAATGTGGAGATAGATGCAACATTACACAACCCCCACTTATATTTTATTATTATTACTGTGTTATTTTTTTATTTAGCACATTTAGTGTATGCTAAATAATTGTATAGATGTCTGTAACCTGTTGTAATGTTTCCATGTTTCCACAGATAATAGTTTTATTTTAGTCAGGATAGAATAGTCATTTATTCTCTTTAAGAATTTTACTGTAGTCTGTTTGGCCCACAACAGCTGGGTGGAGAGTTAAATGTTTGTTGGCCAGATGAGTGTCATGTGTGTCACGCTGTAAAAAATGTGACATTGCAGGAATCTGTTTTATCTGTAGGGAATCTATAATACGTTATAAAATATGTTAGGAATGTACCTGAATGTAATTTGAGTGTGTAAAAAAGAAATTTAAAAATCTGAACTAATTAAATTCAGAAGTATTTGATCAGAACAGTGTATTTTTATTATTATTATTTTTAGACTCTACAACAATGCCTTCCATTTGTTTTATGATTAAATTTCATTGGCTATATTAATTTAAATTATCAAAGCTGGTGGCTAGGAAGTGTTGAGTGATGGTAAGTGGGCCAGAATCATCCAAAACATATGCAGTCATCGCCGATTAATCTGGCAGTATGAATAACCAACTTGGTTCTTCAAAGCCAGTATTGTCTAATTACATTCACAGTTTAGCCAAACTAATTAGAGCATATAAAAGGAGCATTTTAGAGGGCTTTTAGATGTTTTAAATTTTAACGTTTAACCTCTTCCATCAAAAAGTAAATATGGGGTGAATAATGTATCAATAAACAATTTAAAACAATTTCTTAAATGTAGTCTAATAGCCTATAACATCTACCATGCGATTGTATGACTGTATGTTTATGACATGAAATAAATATAAATAAAACTTCTACCATGAACTGGAAATAGTATGAGAAATGGATGCAGAAAACAGTATCCATTTGCAAACAGCAAATGATGTTAGGAAAATATTTGAGGTTGTAATTCAAAAGCAAGTTTAAAGAATGAAAAAGAACCCCTCTTCAAGACATTAAAGGAACAGATAGGGTTGTTTGCTTCTATATATATATATATATATATATATATATATATATATATAAAGGCACTCAGTAGTGAAAAGGAATTAAATTAGGATAGGGAAATGAGCCACCACTTACCTTTAGATGATGGCTGTGTGGCGCGAACACACAGAAAAGACAAAAATACAACCAATAAAGAAATTTTTGGGATGAGCCCTTTGACAACAGGAGAACATTATGGGAATTGGATGATATGAGAGACTGCCCCACAGAGAATGAGAGAGAGAGAGAGAGAGAGAGAGAAAGGTACTGAGACAAATTTAAAACCCTGCCTACATGAGGAGGCTCCAAGTCTCCTTTTGATGCCGAGTAGTCTAACCTAGATAACGAATCTAACTTGTAAATATGTAACTTGTCCCCACCTAGAAGCTTCTATATGTTTAAAAGCAAACAATCTGTCGGCAGTGATTTTTAAACTTCTCAATCTTGTGCACAAGGTCTTTGGCATAAGGAAGAAAAAAATTTGATCTAGATGCTTTATATATTCTAATCTCTATCTTCCTCTACAGTTCTTACCTTCGACTATTCCCTCCACCAGCAAATTAACTAATCCAGCATGTCTCAAAATATGACCTACCAGCCTGTCTCTTCTTTCTGTAAGCTTCTTTCACAAACTTCTTTCCTCGCCCATCATTTCCAAAACTCGTTCATATCTTATTTTGTCTGTCCACTTAATTTTTAGCATTCTTCTGTAACACCACATTTCAAATGCTTCAATTTTCCTTCTTTCCGGTATCTCTTAAGTCCATCTTTCGCTATCATAAAGTGCTGTGCTCCACACATAGAGTTTTAAAGAGTTTTTTCTAATTCCTAAATCAATATATGAAACTAAAAGATTTATCTTTTTCATGAAGGCTCTTTTTGCTAGTGCTATTCTGCTTTTAACATCATTCTTGCTTCGGCCATTGGTTGTAATTTTGCTTCCTAAGTAACAGAATTCACTTACTTCCCCAATTGCATCAGATCCTATTTTTATATTTAAACTACTAGTATTGGTATCATTTCTGCTCCATTTCATCACTTTTGTCTTGCTTTGATTTATATTCAGTACAAAATCTTCCTTCAGTATTTTGTTCATGCCATTCAGCCCTTTCTGCTGTCATGAGCAAATCGTAGCATACTAATTTTTTCTCCCTGAACACTTATGCCACATGGATATTTTTCTTTGACTTTCTTTATTGCTTCCTCTACATACAAGTTGAATATTAATGGGGATAGACTACAACCTTGTCTCACGCACTTTTTAATTGATGCTCGTCTCTCATGATTCTCTACTTTTATTACAGCCACTTGATTCTTATATAGTTTATAAAGTATTCTTCTATCTCGATACTTTAGACCTGACTTCTTTAAAATTTTGAACATCTTGTCCCAAATAACATTATCAAAAGCTTTTTCTTGATCCGCCCTTCAAGTATTAATCTTATAGCCAGAATTGCTTCCCTTGTACCGTGATTTTTCCTAAACCCAAACTGACCTTACCTACTATCTTTTATACAACCATTTCCATTCTTCTCTATATTATTCTGGTCAGTAATTTTGAATCATGTAATTTTAGACTAATGGTGCGATAATTCTCACATTTGTCGGCTTGTGCTTTCTTTGGAAGTGTTAAGATGATATTTTTATTAAAATGAGTTGGAATTTCTCCTGTTTCATAACTTTACGATATCAGCTTGAATAATCTTTCGATTCCTTCTTCTCCTCCTAGGGATTTAAGAAGTTCTGCAGGGATCTCATCAATTCCCACTGCCTTATTTGCTTTCAAGTCATCCAGAGCTCTATAAGATATATAAGCAGTACATATAATCTTGTAGGCGTATAGGTTTTGATTCAAAACTTCCTTGTCCACAGTGCAATTTCCATACTTGATATCCCTGAAAGGTGAAATAATTTATAAACTATGAATTGCTCAAATAATTGCTGTTTCTAACATCATGGTATTCCACTATGTAAAGAAGCTGACAGGAAATAAAATGGAATTTCATATGTCTACAGGAGCCCTAATCTGACACAGAAAAATTCTGCATATACCAGTGTCATCACAGATCTTCTCAGCATGTGGAAAGTGTATGACGGAAATAGTTATCTAGAGAAGTTAATGCAGCCAAAATAGCATAGTACTGTGATGACTTGTGTGGAACTCAATGTTGATTGGAGGAGTGTAATTCTTGTCAAAGTGTATTTTCAAAATATCAATTGAACTGTACATTGAAACTAGAGAAAGGCATGCTCTGCCCCACGGTACAGATCAGTAGTAACAATGGCAGATGCAAGTGCTACATCTGAATTATGGCATAGTGGTGTGATAGACATATGAAGCAAAGATTTATAAGGAAACAATAAGTGAACTAAACCTAGAAGTATGGCATCTGCTGCATAAGCACTACACCTATAGTAACTGAGCAGGGGCTCAGTCAAATATCAATGTAACATTGACCAGCTTGCAATCTGAGAACTTCATGTGAAACTAGAACATTCTGGGTGATTTAACAACTAGTGATCATAATATTATGTTTGAGCTGGCTAGATAATGGAATAAATTTGAAACAGGAGCACAGGCTATGACTCCAGATGAGCTGCATTATGCAGACTAAGGGATGGTTTCATGTAACCGGAAATTCTGACAGATAAGATTATGTTGGTTATCAGTGGAAAAAATCAAGATGATGAGGAGTGTGGATTGAAATGCATAAAACTGAGTATTGTGAAATTTGAAACTAATCGCAGAAACAAATCACAGGTCAGCACAAGGAAGCGACAATAAATATTTTACCAATAGTTTTTGTCCACACTAAATAAGATAAATTGTAAAGACACTTGAATTAAAAAAAAAATTATTAGTATTAAATACTAATTTAAATGTCAGCTCTTGTGAGAATTTGTTCATATTGGGAAGAGAAGGTGGGGTTGGGAGGATTGCCGAGTGCTGCCTTAAGCTGAAACCTGGTGGCTTGCTGGTACGCAGCTCGCACTGGTAAGCCAGTTATCACCTTGAGTTCAGAGAAGTTGCTTCTGCTTGGGAGGAATCTTGATAGCATGGATGGTGGAAAAAGAATTAATGTTGTAGGATCGTAATTTTTCACGGCGTTGAATATTAATATATTTTTCTCGAGCTTCCAGCCGTGTTAATATGTCATATTTGCGGGACGTTTTGAAGGCGTCCATCTCTGCCTTCATTTTCAACCTGATGTCAATGTTTAACTGTTTGTTTATTCAGCCGCTGCTACGGAAACGGTGGAAGACAAAAACCAACACAAGGCGATTACGTCATCCGCTCTTCTGCTCGAGACCGACGCGAAACTGCCGACCAAGTTACTAATTTTAGTGGGTGGTCTATAAATTGTCTTGACTCCGTGTTGTGATAGCAGTCTACCTATTTTGAAACTTAGGGCACCCACAAACGGCAGAAACGCAAGGCCCTTGGTATCAATCTGATCTCTCCGTCGATTTTCCTTCTGTTTAAACGCACGAGTAATCTGTCCCTGATTATAACCATTATTTAAAAACGTTTCGTGCTCTGTGTACCAAGGTAGTTAATACAGCGTTAAAGATGACCTAGGTTTACGAACCCCTGGTGTATATTATATACCATGTGAATGTGGCCGCGGCTACATTGGACAGACACAGCGATGCATTGTTCAGCGATGTGTAGAGCACGCCAGAAATGTTCGTCTTGGGCAAGAAGAAAAATCTGCGGTGGCCGAACATAGTGTGCAAGAGGGTCACACTTTTGAATTTGAAAAAACAACCATTTTAGCCCGGGTCAAAGATTTTTGGGCCAGCGTTATTACAGAGGCTGTGGAAATTAGATTAACTGATTTATTAGTCAACAGGGACACTGGTTATCAACTCAGTGCGGCCTGGAACCCGGCGATTAAAATGCTGAAACAGTTTCGCGTCGGTCTCGAGCAGAAGAGCGGATGACGTAATCGCCTTGTGTTGGTTTTTGTCTTCCACCGTTTCCGTAGCAGCGGCTGAATAAACAAACAGTTAAACATTGACATCAGGTTGAAAATGAAGGCAGAGATGGACGCCTTCGAAACGTCCCGCAAATATGACATATTAACACGGCTGGAAGCTCGAGAAAAATATATTAATAGAATTAATGTTGTTAGTATTATGCATGATGACATGAATAGATACTGGGTTGTTTGGGATCTAGGAGAATAGAGTTTATCCATTTCCATTCATTTTAAAAGGCCATTGAAATCGTGGTCAGACTTATGTAGGACACTGTGGACAGTGATTGCAGGTTAGCTATTATATTGCATGGGAAGTTTCATAAGTGGCATGTTGTATGATGGGGAAACGTTTCCTAGTTACTGGTTTGGTGAAGATGGTGGAAGCATGGTGTATGTTACATGTATTTCAGCAGGATGTTTTGCATAGAACTAACCTTGGAGCTGTATAGTATGATGGAGAAACCATGTTTGTAGACTAGGAATTTTCCGAGTTTAGAAAGTCTACTGAAGCATGTCCTGGTAAGGCCAGGGAGATTTTTGGAAAGAAGGTTTCTCATTTCTCTTCTAAGTATGACCAAGTGCAGTCTCAAAGGTAATCATGACTTGATCGAAGGACTCAGTTAATTGATTCCAAGCCTAGAAAGTATTGAGTGGTTGGTTTTTGGAGGGTTTAGAGTGGTTGATGGGCTAGATAGGTTGTGATGTGGCACAGAAAAGTTGTTTTTGAACTAATTTTTTTAGTTGTGAGCTATCAGAGCTTGGGAAATGTTCTGTGGCACTAACCCCATGCCAGTAGGAAATGTTAGTTTACAAGGATGTCACAGCAATTGTTACCAAGATTGAGGAAGTGGGAAGAGGAAAGAGGGATGGGCACAGCACAAAGACATAGGAAGAAATGTGGCTTTGATGTGGAAGGGAAGCAAGCTGATTATGGGTTGTACTGTATGTACTGGTCCAACAAAGCAGAGACTAAGGTTGGTGGGTGATCGAAGCAGGTCATTTTTCCATAAATTTGCATAATCATTACAGAAAATTATTCAATTCATTTTGTCATGCAAATAATACAATGTAGAAAAAAATTCACAAGAAATAAGAGCCTTCTGATCTCGAAATCCATAAGATATAACTTTCAAAAATATTTTAATGACTAGTACATTTTAATTTGATATTATATTACACCTTCGTTCTACCAACTATGACCACATAGCTAAAAATATATTGTATGAAGTAGTTTCTATCGTTTTTGTTACAATTCCTATCGGTTCCTGTATGTGTTCGTGCTCGTCATTCGAAAAGATTGATGTTTAAAGTCTGGAGGATTATATTCACTCAGCTTATGAGAGAAAATTCCTCTCAACAAGTTTTCTTTGCTTCTATATAGTAAGTAGACATTTCCTTGTAGCCTTTGTCAGAGCACTTACTTTCTGACCCACTCAGCCTCTGAACTGCATTTCCCTCAACTCTGCCAGAGATTTCTTATTTGTTAATAACCACACATAAGCTTGAGAGATCACATCCTATACAAGTGAACTAAAATTAAATAACCTCCTTACACACTAAAAACTTCACTAGAGCCTGCCTTCTTTCCAAACTTTTTAACATAATCCTTGAATGCTTTTCAATACTAATGACTATAGTCAGTCATTCGTGTTAATATATTCATCTTCCTTCATAATGGAGGACAAAAAGATGTACGTTTTCAGTTTATAATTTTCAGAAACTACTGCACATTATTTGCAGAAATATAATGCAAATAAAACATTATGATAATGATTAAGAGACCTTCAACAGTAACATTGGAGACTTTTTTGTCACTTAAACGAGTCCAGTTGAGTGTAGTTAAATTTCTTTTTAAAAAAAAATAAAAATAAGTAATGACAGGAATTCTCGTGCTGGGAATTGGTGCCAAATCCTACACATTAATTTTTTGAGTCATTAGTTAACGATGTTTCACAGTGGGAGCGAATTGCAAAAACGAGTTTGTTCAAAACAACCTTTCAGATAATATATATGTTTGCAGGACTTGCGTCAGGAAATCAATGGGATCTTATATTTTCAACAGGAAGATGTCACAGCATTGTTTGGTGTTCTGTTCTGTCGTATTACCAGATGACACAAAAATAGAATTTTATCGGATGTGGTGGATCTGAGGTATCCTTGAAAATTGCAAATTGCTTTTATGTTCCTGGTTTTATATTGTAGTTATGGAACAAAAGTCTTTTGTTTAATAATTTTTATGTCTTTTGATCTGATAATCATTCAGCCAGCTAAAGTGTTATGTGGTCACCTTGTATTGCCATATTTACACATTATTTTTGCTCATATAAGTGGAAGATGTCACAAGTCACATGCAACACTTACTGAAATACTCATGTCCTCTGTTGGGCTCAATCCATTGACCGTGCATGGGTGATTAGCAATAATGCTCAAGCCTAGCATTCAGGAGTGCACAAGTTTAAATTTATGTTCATCCATAAAGAATTCAGTTATGTATGGTTGATTGAAATGCCTTAGCCAACATCCTTCCCATTTTTGCTCTTCCCCCTTTCCCTCAGAACTGTCCTCCCTCTAATGATCTCAGCTTCGTCGGGCTATTGGTGGGGAGGATATCATGGAACGGGTGATTCTCAGTACCCTGAGCTAGCACTATAGCCAATTAAATTATGTGGTTAGCTGTTGAATAACATAAATCTGTTAAGGAAAAGGTGTAGAAAATGCCACAGAGATGTTCATATTATTGTTTGAGAAATTCCTTGCGATAAAATGGTGTTAGTAGGTAAAAATTACGGTCACTGTAATGGATGTTTTAATTTATGGCCTATCTCATCGACAGCAAGGTCTGGGGCCAAAGTGAACTGATGAATAGGATCTGGAAAAAAAATTCTACCATGATATTTAGAAAGAACATTTCCGTCATACAATTTGAGTGATTTAGGGATACCATGGAAAACTGAAGTAGGAAGTCTGGCGTGGTTTGATAGTAAATTCAGTCCAGTGCCATGCTCGATCGCTACCTCTTACCCATCACCCTTTGGTCGGCAAGAAATAATGCATAGCCTGAAACTCTTAAGATGTGAAAGATTTCCTGCTTGCATTCACCGAGTTTCAAAAGCTAAACTGCTAATTGCAATAGAAGATGGATTTACTTTTCTTATTTCTTTTTATCACAATTAAAATTGTCATATTGTTATCATTATCGTCATCATCAGGTGACTTACATAAAGAGATATAGGAAGTGTTAGGCTCCATTAATACAAGTATCACCTTTTTCTCTTAGTCTTCTTCATGGTGGAAACCATTGTAAGATCAAAGGTAGTTCAGCAAAAATTCTTTTGGGGTACAATGATCTGAACCTGTAACATTACAATTATAATGCAAATGTCCTATTCATCGAGCTGCAGCGCAAATCTATGCTACTGTGGTAGAGAAAGACAGTAATGATATCATATGTAATAATTTAACTGGCCGGAGTCTTTTCAGTTTATACTGACAACTGCAAGGTATTTCAGTTTGCAAGTCAGCATAACAGAACTTCCTCTTAGAATTATGGCAACAATGAAGTCACCACTCCCCTTTTCACACCTTATGATGCTGTTGTTCACTTAATAATTCAGGACAACTTTTAAATGAGAAGTAAATTCCACAATGTTTATCACACATCCTATGTTTTAAACCTGTTGTTAACATTCATTTTAAAATACAGTCATGTCATTGAAACACTTCTTTCAATTGAATAAGTAAGAAAGTTACCAAAACTCATTTAAATCTTGGCACAAATCTCACTTCTATGCATTCCAATCATTAACGGCACAAAAGGAGAAAGAATTCATATTGACATCAGTAAGACACCTAACTTATCTTATCTATCCTATCCCTGCTCAGTGTCCTTACCATTTCTACAAAACTTACCCGAGGACTGTGGCAATGATCACAAATCGCATGTCTCTTCTGGAAACACTCTTAATGCTATAAATCAATTCCTTGGTTTCTTTTTTTTTTTTTTCTTTTTTTTTTTTTTTTCTTATTTTTTTTTTTTTTTTCTTATTTTGTGGTACATCTAGTCGACTTCAAGGTAAAGGAAGGTAGGAAAGGACGGGGCAAGGAAGGAGAAGTAATTCAGCCATGGATTTTTGACGAAATCAATCGAGCATTCATGTGGGGACATTCGGGGAAACCATGGATAACCTACATCTGGATGAATGGACAGAAATTCGAACCCACAACCCACCACACTCTGTCAATCATTTGTGATACTGATTCCATACACCACGACACTATCCCAGCTGTAGACCCCGAAGTGTTTTATAGTAGAGGTGGGCAAAGTGACTCACTAAAAATAGTGGCGCTCATTTGATCACTCTGTGAAAAGAACTAGTTCTTTTCAACGGTTCACCAGTTCACTAGCTCAGTTTAAACAAAAAGAGCAGTTATATCCATTTTTAGTGTAGTATCTGTTCGTTTTATTTACATTTAGACTGATTTCTTAGGTTAATCTCACATCGGTTATTTTTGTATTTATTTTGAAACATTATTGTTTCTTAAATACTACCGGATTACTTTCACGCAGAAAAGCCCTTTCAAAGCGTCAATGAAATATTGTTTGGATTTCTGGGAATATTTGAGAGATAGTTTGAGGATAGTTAGTTTTACATTAATTTATTTACAGACACACAGTACAATCAATTTTAAAGAAATTTTTGCTTTAACCCTTTCCTCCCTGACGGTACTTATAAGTACCACTGTATTTGCCACCATATACTTCGACAATACCAGTGTCCACTGCAATGTTAAGCCTGTTGATGTATTGCTGTATGATTAAATCAGACAATGACAGCATTTATTTTTATATTTCTGCGTGAAATTTCCGAAAAATTAATTTTCTAAGTTTTCAGCATACAGGCCAAAAAAAACAAGTGGTACATTACTATGAATACAATGTAAGAATTGGAAACTGTCCCTAAATTGTAAAAATCTGATGAAGATGTGAAGTATGTAGAACGAAGAAAATACAGTAAAAACATCATTCCAAATGTTGCACTACAATGTCGTTTGTGTCTGAATGAGCAAAAATAATATTTTTTTAATATCGTGAGGCAAATATTTCATACCAATATGAACATAATTGATTTCAATTGCTATTTCTGTACATCATGTGATACACAAAGTCCCTGACGGTACTTGTAAGTACCGGCTTAGTAATTAACACTTAGAGTTCCAAAAAAAATTTGAAAAAAATATGTGTGTTTAATTTCAAGTACCTTTATACAAATATATAATTGAAATTATAAATTTCCCTTTTTTTCCAATAGCCGGTAGGAAAGGGTTAAAAGTAATGAAGGTTACTGTTCACAAATAAAATTTTACTTATTTGGCCATTCAGCAGCCAATGATCTATGTAGTTATGACAGTAAAGAGAAGAATAATAAGACATAATTTTTTGGTCGAAATATGAAACTGCCCTGCACCAACAACTTTTAATCATCATAACTCCCACACCCCCACAGCTATCAGCATTTGGCCAACATTGTGCACAATAGGAAACTCCATACTACTTCCACACACAAACTCCAGTGATTTGTGCTAGGTAGTGTTGGCTGAAAAGTGAAATATAGTGAAACACACATCTATATATAAGATTATCTACATTAATGCTTGCTTTTTCTCGTGAATGTACCCTTAAATAGCTAATTTAATTTATAGTTAAAAGTAAAAAAAATAACTTCCTTCAGCAGCAATCTATGTGACTAGCAACTATTTATAACATATTTTCAATACAGTCAAATAGCCTATTCGTTCCCCCATTTTTCTCCTCCCTCTAATGGCCTCAATGTCAGTATTAAGTATCGAGTCTCAATTACTGACAAGTGAGGTTGCCACATTTGAATTGCTGATGCCAATATTGGCATCCATCCATCCTCATCCTTTTTTTCTGTAATTATGTAAGTGATATCGTGGCCTCAATGGATTAATGACAATTGGGAATGTTGTCTCATTGGGAATAGCACCACATTTAAAAGTCCAGTAATTTAAACATTGAAACTGCTGTTAGGTAATGGAAATGGATGGTTAGGTAAACAACCTGTCGTTTGTCATAGATGAAGGCAGTAGAGCTGGGATGAACAAACGAACATGAATACACTTTACAATATGACGGTATAAATCTTAGTTTATGGGATAGGAAAATGGTATCTGATTCAACACAGAGAGTGACCGCATAACTGAAGCATGAACAAGATGGAAAGTATGGGGATAGCAAAGAGCTGGGGAATAAATGGACAGTCAATAATTATGGTAAATTGTAATTTCTGGAAAGGCCTTACAAAGTAATAAAAGCTTGGTTCAAAAAATAAATAGTTTTATATCATATAAATAAAATATATAATATAATTGAGTGTTTACTGGTGAGGTCTTATGAAAGGATAAATCCAGGAGAAGGCCTGGTGCCAAGGATCACAAATCACTTTGCATATACTCCAAAAAGCTAACACAAACTCTTATTTCCTGCTGCTATCCATCTGATTTCATATAAAAACAAATATCTCATGCGACCACCCTCTGTTTGCACAGTGCATTTATGACAGTCCAGAAAGTTGACCACAGCCCCATATTTCTCACACAGTTTTCTTCTGTTCTCAAGCCTATTAACTGTGGACGTAACCACCTTTCTCAGAAATGTGTATCCTTCCAAAAATCCTGTCCATTGCTCCTTGCACTTACTTTAGCAGGCCACCCAATCTCAAGTGCATCTATGTCCTAGTCTACCATATGGGTCTTTCCCATTCAACAGACCTAGCACCAACTTGTAATTTCTATAATAATCTTCACAACTGTATAGTGAGAGCTGCCAGATTTTTTTCTGACACTTTTACCCTTTCTAAAATGCATGAATGGGAATTGTCACCAAAATATCCTTGGTATTCCCAAGCCTTGACGTCCAGTAAAACCCCACCACTAACTCTAGCACTTATTTTTATTGTATATTTTTTTATTAATTTGTATAATATATAAGAATTTCTAACCCACAGTTTGTATTATTGTTATTATTATTATTATTATTATTAGTAGTAGTAGTAATAGTAGTATTGTGTATGTCCTTTCCAGAGAGTTTAATTTCCCTTTTTATTAGTGTTGTATTAGCTGCTTATAATATTTTACATACCCCTTGCAAAATAAGTCAAACACTAAAACTCACCCATGCAGCAAAGCAGAACAGATATACTACTGTCGCATCTGTAGCTGGATTGCTACTTTCTTCGGATGTATCCCGCTTTAATTGTTTTGTTTTAAATACATCAATATTGAAAGCTTTTAAATCAATAAGAAACATTGGGGAGGGAGGGGGAGTGTTCAGATTTCAATAAGAAACTCAAAACTGTCAGGATACTGAAAGACTGTTGCAGTTAGATTTGTAATTGTTGTCACATCACAGTTACAACAAACATTCAACATCAAAGCTAGTATCCAGTAGGTCACATGGCTACTGTAACGATACCATAATACCATAGCTAATACCAGGCGAAAGGATTATACTTTGTTAGTGGAATTCTGAAACATAACATTTGCAAGTGTGCACTATATAATATATAGGAACAAAGTTTACATTTTTGTAAAATAGCGAACATTTTGAAGAAGGACAGTCGGATTATCGACATTCTACTGTACGTGTTATTAGCAACAAGAGAGTAGAAAAAAATTCTATAAGGCAGTATTTATATGGAGAGGAAAGATAAACTATACTCAACATTCATCAAGATTGGAGGAAGGAGGTCAGCAGCAACTAAAAATACTTCACAAATATGACCATTTTTGAGAAATAGAAAATAAACCAACACAGCCATATGAATCTAGCCAGATTAAATCAATCTCACAAGATTCATATGGCTGTGTTGACAACAGGTGCTTGCTCAAACTCAGTCATGTTTCTTATTTCTTGAAAACATATTGGCGCAAAATAATGTGTTTGGTCCCCCCCCCCTCTTTTTCTCCGCTCTCTCTCTCTCTCTCTCTCTCTCTCTTCAACATTGATGAATGACAGGTATAGTTTATCTTGCCACATACTAATATTATTAATCATTTGCTAATTTATAACCTATTTTGTAAATGACTATGTATTATACTTCAGTGTGCATATCAACAGTGAAGAAAAGTAAGCATATGAGTTGCTGGCAGTAAGAAATTAGTTTTCTTTTTCCTCCTGCTTAATAATGGCAATTTGCCTTACTCAGTTCTTACATACCCTAAAATGTAAATTAAGGATAATAATGACAAGAAAAATGCTTTCAGGCTATGAAAATGATGAAGAGTAGTGAAAGTAAAACCGACACTTGTCACAGATGAAGGTTACTGCTGCGACAAGCACAAAAGAAAGACAAACACAAGTAACACAATATTTCAATGGTGAACCTGAGTCTTGCCATTAGATGAGACTCATTGTGAGGTGATCATATAACGTCACAACAAAGATCATCAGTGGAATGGATAACCAGAGGAACAAAGTGCAGGGTGGTAGTGGATGGACCAAGAAATCACTGAATCGAAAATCGCAGGAAAATATTATCACTGTAAAAACATAACAAAAGTATTGAAAATAAGATTTAAATATGACGGAAAAAAAGATAAAATTAAGAATTATAAATAAATAAGTAACTTAATAAAATATAATAATAAATACTGTGACTATTGGATAGGTTTTATCAGAAATTCAAACCTGAGGGATGCCTGGTGTTGTGGTTTCCGAGAAGAATCTAAAAGCTGCCAGTCTTAACTTCCAGTGAGACCCGTCCACTAAAACCCAACACTTATCATCTTTTACTTTCACTTCTTTATAAATTTTAATATCTCCTTATTTACATTATTTTATGTTCAGTATTTCTGCAGTGATTTTCCAACAATATTTCCCTCCTCTTCCTCCTCCTACCCCTCCTCCCACCCCTCCTCCCCTCCCCCCTTTTTCACACACTTTCATTTTCCTTCGTGGTTTGTTCCCCTCGTTACCTGTTAACATGGTGAGTGTTGTTGTTACCATGTGTCAATTTTCTGTGGAGAACTTTACTCTTAAGAGTAAAGTTCTCCACAGAAAATTGTGTTAACATGTTTTTTTTTATATATTAATTTTTTTAATTTTTTTTTAGTGTGTGTTTGTCACAGCACAGCCACATTCTTCTACAGTAAATATGGGTTTTATATTTCCTATCTTTCCTTGTTTTAATAGACTGATAATTAATTGTTAACTTGTTAAATACATTTTATTGTTTTTTTGTTTATTTTCACAGGGCAAAATGAGCCTTATAGTACATACAGCTGATTGAAACAAAATTTTAACAATTTTAAGTTTTGTGGTTCATATGTGTATATGATTATATACATGTTCATTAATAAGGAAAAAACTACATGCTCTGAAAAAGAAATAAAAGGAAATAATAGGTAAGCAGTCTGCAAATCAGGGTATTTACAGTATGTAAGTAAATTTTAATACTTGAAATTTAGGAAAATCTTAATTTTATCATTTGCGAATGAATGTTGTAGAGGCAAAATAAAATTAGGTCTGTTCAGAAAATAACTGAACTTTATTTCCTTGCTTTTTAGTTCTTGTTCCATTCAGACTATTTCCCCCTTCCATTCACTCACTTACCCCAGTGGTATTTTCACTTTTCAAAGCAGTTCTCATGAATTTCTTTTGATATGTCTTTCGATGCCCATATCATTAATGGCATTAAAATGATACCATCTCGGCACTGATTTTAATTTTTAGGACAAGAAAAAATTGCAGAGCTCTCGGTGTTTGGGAACAGGTATGTTTTGGAAGGACAGTCATCTGTTTTTTATACATAATTGGAAAACTGATAAGACTGAGTGAGCAGATGTCGATGTGAAGGAACTGTGAATTGTCTCATGGCAGCTCAATTCTGTTTTTGCTTCTTAGTTCGTGCAACCGGTGTATAATGCATTCATGGTTGACAGTTTATTCTTTAGGAATAATTAAATTGCATCACTGAAATAGAACCATAAAAGCAGTGAATATTACCTTGGCATTGATCTGAGTCTGTTGTACTTTGATTTTTCATGATGCACCTTTGTCAATCAATCCTGTTCAGATCCAAATCTCTTCTGCAAGCTCTCTGACAGTCAGCAGTTTGAATGCACAACTTCCTTGATTTTTTTATCGTAAGTTCAATCATTTGACGTGAAGGTCCATTCTGGTCAAGGGTCATCTTCAGTTGGTTATTGCCACTTTTAAATCAGGTAAATCTAGAGCATCATATCCGTAAGTTTGCTTCAAAAATTGAAACATTTTAATGAAAGTTTTGCATCATTGCTCCCATAAATCATAGTTTGTAAAAATTGACACTAATACTTAAAAACTTTGCACTCAAAGAGCAGTACTACCTGAACTGAAGGAGATATCAACAATTCAAGGAATTGTATCATTCAGCAGTTTATAGCAAATGCAGTACCTTCAATTACATTTTGCTAAGGTTCACTCTTGCCACATGATTAAAAAAGTTCAACTATTTTCTGAACAGTCCTTGTATATGATAGTTTAGATATATAAACGAAGATGTGGCACAATATCTCTTTTTAATATTGTTTATACAGAAGAATGCTTTGTTTTCCTTAATTCTAAAATGTGCTACTTAAATGTGATGTTAGTGTTTCATTTATATCTAAATGAACATTTTACTGTTTTTGGCTGAGTTTTATTTGAAATGGTGAAATAGTGGATCTTTCATAATCATAACCTGTTGTGCAATTTCATTGTTCAGTTTGATATTGAAGTATATTTGAGTAATGTTTCTTTTACAAAACTGCCCATTTATTTTAGGATACAAAAGTGCTGTAAAGTTGATATATTAAATATTTGGAAAAAGCAAGTAACCACCACTTACCAAGTAGAAGACTGCTGTGGCAATGAACATATGGAAAAACACATATAGGGCAATGAAATTTTGGGGCTCATATCCCTTCCTCAGTAACAGAATGAGTCAGCTGCCTGATGCAAGCTGGTGACTGTCTTAGCATACAGATCATATACCAGTGGGTCATGGTGGAGGAAAATCAACATGGCGGGAAGTGTGGATGGGAGTTGAAAGGCATCAACCCAAAAATTATGAACCAAATTGTGGAAATGCTGCTGACATCACTAGAAAAAAAATTTCTTAACTTTTATATGTGAATGACTTGAAAGCAAATAAGGCACTTGGATTGATGAGATCCCGTCAGAACTTCTTAAATCCCTAGGAGGAGGAGAAGTAATCAAAAGATTATTGAAGCTGATATCGAAAAGTTTTGAAACAGGAGAAATTCCAACTGATTTTAATAAAAATATCATCTTAACTCTTCCAAAGAAAGCACAAGCCGAAAAATATGAGAATTATCGCACCATCAGTCTAACACTACATGATTCAAAATTACTGACCAGAATAATATAGAGAAGAATGGAAATGGTAGTATAAAAGATAGTAGGTGAAGATCAGTTAGGGTGTAGGAAAAATCACTGCACAACGGAAGCAATTCTGGCTTTAAGATTAATACTTAAAGGGTGGTTCAAGAAAAACAAAGCTACTTTTATGGTGTTTGATGGTTTAGAAAAAGCTTTTAACAAGGTTAGGTTGGACAAGATGATCAAAATTTTAAAGAAGTTAGGTCTAAAGTATCGAGATATTTTTTTTTTTTTTTTTTTTTTGTAACAGTTTAACGTCCCTTTTTAACAACGTGGTCTTTAGAGATGGGAAAGGATGGGGGCAAGGAATGGGAAGGAATTCGGCCATGGCCTTTTGAAGGAAGCATCCCAGCATTCACCTGGAGTGATTTGGGGAAACCATGGAAAACCCAAATCTGGATGCCCGGACGGGGATTCGAACCACCGTCCTCCCGAATGCGAGGAGTATCGAGATAGAATAATACTTTATAAACTATATAAGAATTAAGTGGCTATAATAAAATAGAGAATCATGAGAGACATGCATCAGTTAAAAAGGTTGTGAGACAAGGTTGTAATCTATCCCCGTTAATATTCAATTTGTATTTAGAAGTAGCAATAAACGAAGTAAAAAAAAAAGAAAAATCCATGTGGCATAAGTGTTCAGGGAGAAAAAATCAGTATGCTACTATTTGCTGATGACATTGTCTTGTTAGTTGAAAGGGCTGAGGATATTGAGAAGTTGCTGAATGGCATGAACAAAATACTGAAGGAAGATTTTGGACTGAATATAAATCAAAACAAGACAAAAGTGATGAAATGTAACAGAAATGATACCAATGCTAGTAGATTAAATATAAAAATATGGTCGGATTCATTAAGAGAAGTAAGTGAATTCTGTTACAACTCTATGTGTAGAGCACAGCACTTTATGGTAACGAAACATGGACATTAGGAATACCAGAAAGAAAGAAAATTGAAGCATTTGAAATGTAGTGCTATGGAAGAATGCTGAAAATTAAGTGGACTGACAAAGTAAGAAATGAACGCGTTTTGGAAATGATGGGTGAGGAAAGAAGCTTGTGGAAGAATAGAGAGACTGGTAGGTCATATTTTGAGACTTGCTGGATTGGTTAATTTGTTGGTGGAGGGAACAGTCGAAGGTAAGAACTGTAGAGGAAGACAGAGATTAGAATATATGTAGCAGATAATTGAGGATGTGGGTTGTAAGAGGTATGTAGAGTATAGAGATGAAGAGGTTAGCACAGGATAGGAACGGATGGAGGATTCCACAAAATCAGTCAAAGACTGATGACAGCATAAATAATAGAAAAAAGATATGAATATAAAATGGATACTGCACAATACTAAAAGATTAGATCTGGTGAGCAGTGGTTCTGTGGGAAGAGATAGAGGGTGTGCGGAATGGATGGAAAAGAAAGAAGTTTACTGGTGCTATCTTTAATTAATTCTTGCCAGCTCTCTGTTGCCCAGTTTATACTGATAAGCCTGTTCCTACCTTCAGAGATAGTACTTTTGCGTGAAAAGATGTTGATGGCATGTACAGTGAAGCAAGCATTAAAATTGTTGTTCTCATGCATGGTAGCATGATAACATACTGGATGGTCAGGGTTCAGGGTAAATACTGTTAGTCTGTGTCTGTTCATTCTGGTGGCCTGTGAATTTGTTGTATGACCAATAGTTGCAGGTGAGTTGATATATTAGGCGGGAGGATACAGAAGTGGAAATTCCTGTTAGGTGGAAGTTTTAAGGAAGGATAGCAAAGACCTGACGCTTATCACAGATGACAGTGACTCGGAATGCTGAACACAAGAAAGACAATCACAAGTAACACAATATTTCGATAACCAACCTTCTTCTTGCAAGTTGGTGAGAGACATGGCAGAGTCAGTGGCGCACACACACTGATGTCTGCTTTGTGAATGGAAGTAGCGTGGTATAGTTGGCATACGCAGTGGTGGAGGGAGGCAAGAAAGTACTGAATCGATAATGCTGGAGGCATATTATTATTGGAAGTGGGGGAACATCATCAACATCATTATTTATGTCAGTATATAATATTAAAAGATAAGTAGAAAAGATACGATATAAGAGTTATAAAATGCAAACAGTAGTAATAAAAATCAGTGCTATATATGCTGGAATGGACATATTGGAGATTGAGGCCTGGAGGATCTCTGGTGTCAACGAAAATTCTGGTAGGATAGTTCCCATCTACAGAGTTCGATGGAAATAGTTGTGTCAGAGAATACTCTTCTGTAATAATGCAGTTTTAGCAGTTCTGAAAGAAACTCATCCAGATATTGTTATTTTTTGTCATATGTGACATTTCATTAATTTAGCTATTGAAAAAGCTGCTTCAAGTTTACCACTTACAATGGATGAGGTATTATCAGTAATTTTTATTATTCAGATAAGAGGGCCAAAAGGAAAAAATTAATTCAGAAATTTAGAAACTTGCACAATAAAGAAACTACTGAAAAATGTATCTACAAGTGTTTGGGCAGATTACTGGAGGAATGGAATTCCCTACTTCCTGTTTTTTACTGATGTAGGGCTAAATGCTAATATGTGCTCCAAACATTTCATCCATCTTTACCTCATTTAGAATATCAAAACTCTAATACAGTGGATCAAAGAAGCAACAGCAGAAGATAGTTCTTGATTTTCCCTCTGCATTGATTCTGAAAAGAATTGCTTATTCTTTCAAACATAAATAATCTGTTTTGAAAAGCAAAATTTTGGCTACAAACTATGGAGAAAGGCTGTTTGTTTCTCTCTTCTGACTTAAACAATGCTTATTGTACTTTCTTGCTTATCATTAAACCTCTATTACTTTCCTCCAAATTTGTTTTGATAACATTTTTGATGGAACTTACCCTTTCTTTTCTACACTCAGAAATTAATATACTACATGTTACAATGTGAGAACTATAAATGTTGGAATGTAGTGTAAATAGCCTATTAATTCTTTCCTTTTGTTGTAGACTTGTGCTTGCTCATTCGTTTCCAGTAAAGATAGTCGCCACTGTAATAGTTACAGACTAGATAGAGGGATAAACTTTGTATTTTTTAAAATTTAATTCCTTTTATTTATCTTCTCACGATGATTCCTGAGATTCAAATAACAATTGTCCGTGTTTAAAATACTCGGACAACATTCTGAGTCGAAAAAGTGTGTGATCCACTTCTTACGCAGGATCATTCTGTCCATAACATTCTTTTATGCCAGCAATAACTCTCCAAAGATACTTTTATTTCTGAACATGTGAATCTAAATGGATACTTTCTATCTCATCTGCTACTCTTTTTTCCTTTCAGCTCTATGCACATTTACTTTCTGAATTATACTTACATTCAATAACATTATTTATACCCTTAACATCATGGTAATTATTATACAATTATATTCCCATCTAAACGTGTGGATTACGGGTGTCCGCTTTGAAAGCACATCGGCACCCTGCGTTGATGTTTTTCAATGCATCGCTTAAAAATATCGATGTTTTTTCAACATCGAATACTTTTATGTTTTTTTTAGCCAAACAAATACAATCCAACAACATCCCTTATAAGTTCCTATAAAACCACCCAGAGAATCTGAGACAATAGTTTGATATTCACCATTTCCAATTGAATGCATATAATTAATTGTTTTTCGTTTGGTCCGTGTGAGCTCAGAGTATCACTATACCAGTAGTGTAGAGCTATAGCTGTAATGATATGTTTACTTTTATGATTTTTTGTTTATTGTTTTACGCCTTGTCGACATTGAGTCATCAGAGGCGGTAAAGGACTTGGAACATGGAACGGGAAGGAATTCGGCCTAAGCATTTTGAAGGAAGCATCCTGACATTCGTCTGGAGTTGTTTGGGGAAACCATGGGAAACCCGAATCTGGATGCCCGGATGGGGATTTGAAGCGAGCGTGGTGGGTGAGCGGTTGACGCTCCGGCCTCGCATTCCAGACGATGATGGTTCGAATCTCCGACCGGCATCCAGATTCGGGTTTTCCATGGTTTACCCAAATCACTCCAGGCGAATGCTGGGATACTTGCTTCAAAAGGCCATGACTGAATTCTTCCCACTCCTTGTCCCAGTCCCATCCTGCCTCTAATGTCCTAGATGTCAACCAGGCGTAAAGCCATAAGTAAAAAAAGGTTGAAACCGCATTCTCCCAAATGTGATGCCAGAGCGTGATCATTCACACAAAATTAAAAAATTAATTTTCTGATTCTGTCTGTTCTTTAAGTAGTATTGTATGAGTGAGGTACAGCTTTATAAGTGAAAAAGAAACTACTGATTAACAGAAATATTTTATTACGGTACCAGACCTTTACCATAAAAAACCAAACGTTAAATAATAAAGTCTAAATCTGTCTAAAAATATTCATTTTTTGTCTTTAACCACCTGACACCAATGGTTTTTAGGCAAACTTTGCAGAAAAAAAAAAGTTTACTCAATCGTTTTCCTTTCTTTCTGTTCCTTTGCTGATCGGCTACTTGAGCAGCCTTCGCAAATAAACGTACGGATGCAACATCATAAGTACCGACGGTAGTCAATCAGATGTTGCCCCAACATGGTTTATATCTAAATATTTAGTAGTATCACGTTGTTTTTTTAGAGTCATAATATCTAATTTCGATTCACAGCAAACACCAGCAAACAGTAGGAGTGAACCTAAGAAATTGATTTTATTCATTCACCTATACAGACAGGCTAGCCAACCGCAAGTAAAATTCATCCACAATCGCTGGTATGTGCCACTAGTTACTCACAGGTGTCCCTCGCTACCTGTTATTGATAGTTACTTCAAATTAAAATAATTTAATTTAATCTTGAATAAATTTAGTAATCTTAACATTTATTTGTATTGTTTTTGCCATTATTAGGCAGTTAGTTTTTATTGAGTCGATGTTTTTTATATTAAAAAAAAAAAAAAAAAAAACAATGCATCAAATAGAAATTTTTTTTTTCAAAACATGGAATCAATCCGATATATCGTACAGTAAATATTGAATGCATATGATGCATCGATATCCCTAGTGTAGATCTATTTCAGCAATCTCTCACCAATTCTATTTTAAGAGCTTGCTATGTCATATACAGTCTGCAACAAGGTTCCCCAGCAAATTATGTGCTAAAACATACGCAAGTTGCCACACTTGATAGTATTGAAGATTTTGATTTTCTTATCTCAGTTTCTTCTTGGAAAATTTTCATATCATCTTGTGTAAGGAAGAATTGAAAAAAGTAATACTGTAAGTGTGATTCGTGCACAGTTCCTCAGGTAGATAGCATTTCTACTGTTGCAAATGTAGATACTGCGATCTATGTCAAATGGGTTTAGTTAGCAAATATTCGTGGACCCAATGAGCTTCTTAAATAAAATAGGATTTCCGGAATAATGTTGCCCATTCACCATACCCCGCCACAATGCAGAGTGTGAATATTTTTTCAGTTTGGTTGTGAGAAATAGAGCATAATTATTACTATCCCTCTAAAATTAAATCGTGGAAACTGTTTCTAGTGTGAAGACCACATAATCTTGTCCTTGTTATTCAAGCATCTTTTTTTGTATTCTTTTTCTTAAAAAAAGTGAAGAAAGGCTCCTACAAAGTGTGATTGACATATATAATATATCAAACATAGTAAATTGGTCTACCTAGTGTTGTATAATACACTTCTTCCAGCACTAAGTGAAACGGATACTCTGTCTGCAAAACTTAAGTTCTTGCCAATCTTGAAGTTAAGAAAATGACTGCATAGTTTGTCTTGGAGGCTACCATGTCAGCAAATAATATGAAGAGGTTTAGATGATAGACAATATTTAAAGATGCCCGGCATGCATTTCTTGGCAATCTTAATCTATTTTTTTTATTGACATGAGCCACATCTCTTCTGCTATGTAGTAGTCCTGTGAGAGGTGTAGGCTCTCTTTTGCAGGCCAGTTAGGCACTGGTTACCAGGTCACAAGTGTTTTCAAACCTAGTGCAACATTAGAGCAGGATATAGGATCACTTTTTTAGGGATTTCACAGAAGAGGATAAAGAAGTGATAGTGGAAAGTGCAGGTAATAGTATTGATAGGAACACAAGTTACAGTATAGATAGAGATCTGAGGAAGGTGGTGAAGGAGGCACAGCATACAAGAGGGGATCTCGTGCAGGTCACGAGTACTATGACCGAGCGGGGCGGTGTAACGGTTAGCGTTCTCGCCTCGCATTCGGGAGGACGGCGGTTCGAATCCCCGTCCAGGCATCCAGATTTGGGTTTTCCATGGTTTCCCCAAATCACTCCAGGCAAATGCCGGGATGCTTCCTTCAAAAGGCCATGGCCGAATTCCTTCCCATTCCTTGCCCCCATCCTTGCCCTCAAAAAAAAAAAAAAAAAAAAAAAAAAAAAAAGAGTACTATGATTGTCCTCAGTAGAACAATGCTGTGATGTGGGTAAACGTGGAGGCCAAGGTGCTGCTTGGGAAAGGCATTAGTTCTGTCCAGTGAGTTGTACCTATGGACAGCATTGGTAGTTGGGGTTTCATTAGGCATGGCCTACACCTAAATAGAAGGGGATAATTTGTGAGTTATTAGCTAAAGCTGTAACTGAGATCACTTACAATTATGATGGGGTCTGGTAAGTGCCTTTTTTTAATTAGGGGTTGCTGGTGTAGGGATAAAAATAAGTGATCAAAGGGATACTGATTGTATATGTACAATGCAAAAGATCACTAATGCTAAAGAAATAAATGAAATTGTTGAAATAATAACAGATGAGGGTATAACTGGGACGGTTGATGCTTAAAATATCACAATAAGTGTGTTACTGATGAACTGTAGAAGTATAGTGAAAAAAGTAATAGAATTTGAAATTTAATAGAGATATACAAAGCACAAATCATTATTGGGTTACAGTCTTGGTTAAAAGAAGTAGTTCCTTAGGTGCTGAAGACAAAGAGGAGCAATTGGTAGAGGAGTATTTATATCGGTTAGTGAACATTAATACTAGGGGTAGGTTTCTGGGATCCTAATATAAAAGAAATCCGGGTGTGGGCTGCTTTACATAATGGAGTAATGAATGATAAAAATGCAATTAAATCCTCTCGGGTGTCTAGCCGGATGGTGTTGTATACTGCTATCTCAGCTGTCTTTATCAGATTTTGTGGTATAACAGGCTACTATAATAATTACTCTGTGAAATGGGTTATATATATATATATATATATGTATATATATATGTATATATATATATATATATATATATATATATATATATATATATATGTAAAAAACAGAAGAAGATAGATCAAGACTGGACAAGCTTGGTGAAGACCATGCCATGTTCGCTTTGAATTTTAAGTTGCTGTGGAAAAGAACCTGTACATATTCAGATGATTAAGGATGTTATAACATTATAATAAAAAAGGGAATTCAATCATATAAGTTCATTGTTTTTTGGTGAAGCTGGATAATGTGGAATGGAAATTGTGTTTCTTATTTTCTCATAGCAAAGGAAATAAAACTTTAGAAGAAACTACAATAAATAATTAAGCAGATATTTTCACTACGACGACAAGGTAAAATAAATAAAAAAAAAACAGATAAGGATAGATCAAGACTAGACAAGCTTGGTGAAGACCGTGTTGTGTTCACTTTGAATTTTAAGTTGCTGTGGAAAAGAACCTGTTCATATTCAGATGATTAAGGATGTTATAACATTATAATAAAAAAGGTAATTACATCATATAAGTTCATTGTTTTTTGGCAAAGCTAGATGATGTGGAATGGAAATTGTGTTTCTTATTTTCTGATAGCAAAGGAGATAAAACTTTAGAAGAAACTACAATAAATAATTAAGCAGATATTTTCACTACCACGACAAGGTAAAATAAATAAAAATACGAGATCAGTTATTAGAAATACAAGAATTTCAGGTGTCGTCTAGCTGTCGCAAGCTGACTTTCACTGCCTAGACTGGCTTAGCCTCCTACCAATCTACCTTTATACAGTCAAGAATGACGAACAAAATCTAGGGCTCACTACAACGCCCACTCCCCGGCCGCCTTGATGTGCTGGTGGTCCGCAATGCTGATGGGCTTTCTCATTCTGATTGGTCGGGAGCGCTGGCTTAATCCTCAATCAACTGCAGCGCCCGACTGGTGCCACTTGCGCCCTGTTGTGCAGATCTGCTTTGCTCTTGTTGGAGATCGTTAATTATTGGTTTCCAGGCTTCGCGCAGATAGAGCCCAAGGTCCCTATTTATGTTGTTATCATTTAGACTGATTTCCAACACCTCACTTATGACCGAGTCCCAGAAGGAACAAGCCCTGGCCAGCACTACAGTTATGTCAGATTCTATCCCGTGCTCTTCATCAAAGGCATGCTCGGCTATCACAGAATTTTTCAGTTCCATCAGCCTTAGGTGTCATTTGTGTTAGGTAAGGCAGTCTTCAATCGTTCTGATGGTCTGACCAATATACACTTTGCTGCATTCACACAGTATGGAATAAATCCCAGGTGTTCTCAAGCCTAAGTCATCTTTTACTGAACGCAGCAGACATGTATCTTGCCAGGAGGCCGGAAGATACTTTTTATCCCATACCGCACCAGGAGTCTTCTAATTTTTGTCACCGAGCGTGTTGGGTGAACGGTTAACGTTCTAGCCTCACATTCAGGAGAACGCGGGTGTGAATCCGCATCTGGGCATCCAGATTTGGGTTTTCAATAGTATCCCCAAATAACTCCAAGTGAATGCCAGGATGCTTCCTTCAAAAAGGCCATGGCCAAATTTCTTCCCGTTCCTTATCACCAATCGCATCCCGCCTCTAATGACCTTAGCCGTCGACGAGGCTTAAAGCAAAAAAAGTCCAATTTTTGCCAGCGTGTTCCTGACATATGGAAGGAGAGCAAGAGTTTTCGGTAGTTCTCCTTACTCCAATGGTGGTCTTGGTGGCTTCTGAATAAAGGCACACACTATCTGCCGCCGAGAGTAACCGTTATGTTCAAACACGGTCTTGAAGTGTTTCATTTAGTTCGGCAGGCTATCACGATCGGAGATAGCTCTCAATCTGTGTACCAGGCTGGCCAATACAGAGTTGCATTGTGCCGGATGATGGAAACTGGCTGCACCCAAGTAACGCTCAGTGTAAGTGGGTTTGTGGCATATGCCATGTGACAAAGTACTGTTAGGTTTCTGCTTTATCAAGATGTCCAGGAATGGGAGGCACCCATCCTTCTCCACTTCCTTTATTAAACAAATATTAGAGTGGATTCCATTGAGATGGTTCAGAAATTCATCCAACGCTTGGATATCGTAATATTTTCTTTACGGCCCTGCTGTCAATGTGGCGTTTCTCCAAGGCGAAACGAGGCATGATGTTATTGCCTCGACGCCTCAAAAGAAATGTTAAGAAGCTGAGCAGTCTTGGTTTCTTCTTACACAGTTTCTCATCACATCATGCCAAGTTTCGCTTTGGAGAAACACCACATTCACAGCATAGCCACAAATAAATTGTTACATCGAGCCAGCCTCTCACTACTGCTGGAATAAATCCACTTCACATGCTTTCATCTCGACCACAACGCTCGGACATTGTTGTCTTGTCATTTCAACTTGTCGACAAGGCCTTCGCCTGATTCCTGGGACTGGGTGGATGCTGCAACTTCTACGCAAATGAAGCTGAAATGGGAGAAAACTACAGCGAGGCATATCACCAAATACAACCGATTGACAGGTAGTGACCAGGGTGGCAAATATGCCGGTTCTACCAACTCTGTGGTCATCCTCACCGAGATTCAGATTGATGACGCAACTCCCTCTGAGCTGGCCCGGGGCCTGAATTTCGCTCATGCCATGAAGTAGATCATCTGTGTGGTGGAAGGGCCATGCACAGCTTACCAGTAGGAAAAGCTGAAGAAACACGCCATGAGACCTGTTGGGTCTTGAAGAACGCTAAGCCACATAAGAACAATTTGATGACAGAGGGTAAATCATTAAATGCTTTACACAGGGACAATATAGTCCTTTTACCAGCTGATAAGGGTAACGCGACTGGTCTCCTCTACATGGTACAATATGACGAAAAGGTCCTTGATGACGCTACTTACTTACCATTGGACGCTGCCCCTACTGCAAAAGTTGTGAGGAAGACGATGGCTCTCATCCAGAAGGCTGAACTACCAGAATAGGTGACCAGGAGAATCAAGCCATGTGCCGCAAGACCACCTAGACTGTATATCTTACCCAAGGTCCACAATCAGGGTGTATCATTAAGACCTATTGTCAGTGCCATTGGGGCACCAACTTACCAGCTTGCGAAGTATCTGACACGCCTTCTTAGTCTCTTTGTGGGTCGTTGCTGTCATCACGTCAAGAACTCGACGGAATTTGTGGAGCCCACCCAGTCTCTTAACAGTTTCAGATACTGACATCGTGGTCAGTTTTGATGTGGTATCCCTCATCACCTGCGTACCAATAAGGGACACACTTGACCTGATACACCGCCATTTTGAACCGACCACTGCAGACCTCTTTGAACATGTTCTTATATCCACTTATTTCCTGTATGGAGGGAAGTATTATGAACAATCCGACAGAGTGGCTATGGGGTCACCGCTCTCTCCAGTAGTAGCAAACCTCTACATGGAGGATTTTGAAGAGAGGGCACTGGAGAGTGCCACCCTTAAACCTTCTTGCTTCAACAGTTACATCGATGATACTTTCGCTGTGTGGCCACACGGTATCCAAGTGTTGGATGCATTTCTCAACCATCTCAATTAAATCCTTCCTAATATTCGTTTTATGAAGGAAGTGGAGAAGGACGGGTGCCTCCCATTCCTGGACATCTTGATAACACGCAAACCCGACTGTACTTTGTCACATAGCTTATACCAAAAACCCGCCCACACTGTGCCAGGGTGGCCAAAAACCTGGAATATCTTGAATTATCAGGAAATTTAAAGCAACTTTGAAATATAATGGAAATATCAGCGAATCCAAGTAATTTAGAAAATTATCAGGGAATTTTAATTGCAACAACCCGAAATATGAATTTTTTTAAATAATTTATTTTAATAATGAACTTTTGCTTTAAATAATTCAGCTTATATATTTTTGACATAAAACAGTCAACAAATACCGCATTTACGCTAGCGACTTGCATCTAGTCTCTCGCCTCGTCGAGATACGACGACGAGATGTTCGTACACGAGCACTGACACGAATTGCTGTTTTCACTCTCTCTGGGACTCAGCATTCGAAATTTGTGCATCGTAAAATATATTGACATTTTCTTACAAACCCAATACCGACTTTTCCATGCAAATATTCACATAATCACACTATGGTGTCCCATCCCCTCCGGTCTCTCTTTCGCAAAAGACAGGATTGACAAAGCCTAGTCTTTTGTCACAATACACTTACTAGAACACTAATGAGAACATATGAACATATGCAATACACAAGAGATTAGTATCTGGTGGCTGCTTTGCTACATTTTATCATACTCGATACTTAAATTCCTTATTCCTAAATACAAAATGCACTTTCAGCAAATATGCAAACATTAAACTCAAAATCAGAAAGAACAAACATCAGAATTGACATCAAAAACGCAAACATGAGAATCAAAAAATCAGATAACTAGTTCTTCTCATTATGTCATTTTCAAGGTCATTAATCCTGTAACTTGATCAAATCACAAATATACAAAGAACAAGTAATACATAACTTTAAAACAACTTTTCCTTGAAGGCAGTGTAAACACCCTGCCAACTTAGCTTGTTAACTTAGAACTCTATGCCAACAAATGCACTTAGCGTCCGTCGGTCACTCACTCAACCACTGTGTGGGCACAAACACTTATCACTGACATAGCATCCATGCACTGCAAAACTGGTACCTATCTTGAATCATAATAAAATAAGCATACACAAGTCGCTAACCTGCACTAAAACGGCAACGATTATTGCAGTGTCTGTGATACAAAGTGTCCAAATATAAAGAAGATGATTGTCCTATATTACACCCCCATCTTCACCGAAACATTTGTAATCTTTCAACGATATGACATTAAACGTCCTGCTAACTTCTCTCCCATCGGTATATTCGAATTTTTAAGCGTTATCCCTCAGGCAGGATTTAATTCTATAAGGACCTTCGTACAACACTTTAAACTTCCGTATCTCCTTCTTTACGCGGGACGATTTAAAAGTGCGTCTGAAACAGAACAAGGTCTCCCACCTCATATGTCATAGCCTTCCGTCTCTCATCATTTCTGGGCTTATTCCTCGTAGCTGACTTCTTCAGGTTCTCCTTCACTACTTTTATCTTCTCATCGTAATCAACTGGGGTACACTAGGGGAATTCAACAAGCTGCCTTACTATCTTTTCCGGTGGTGTATGAAACATTATCTCGGAGGGTACTAACAAGATGGAATCATGAGGTATGTTGTTATGAATGTCCTCCCACTTGTCTATAGTGAGGGCCCAACCCTTATGATTATTGTTGCATGTAGTGCGGAAACAACGTCCTATATCGCTCATTACCCGCTCACAGGGGTTTCCCTGGGGATGGTAAAATGATGATATTATCTCTTCCAATCGTTTTTGTAGTCTCTCCATCCAGTTCTTACTCCTGAATTGGGGAGCATTGTCCAACAAAACCTTCCCAGGCTCTCCAACCTCTCGGAAAAACCCTTCTGCTAACTTATTGGCCAACACCTTCGCGGTAGTTTTTTTCAATGGATACGACTTGACTTACGTCCATAGCAACCAGAATTTGTGAGACTCGCACTCTCGATGCAGGTAGTGGTCCAAACACGTCGACCGCTACTAATTCCCTCACTTTACTGGGAAGTATATTCTTCATGTCTCCTCTCCTCAATACAGTGTCAGTTCTCATTCTTCGCAAACATCACAGACCGACAATAGCCTAGCAACCTTACATGCCATATCGTTGTAATAACAGCTCTCCCTTAGAACTCGGTAACATTTACTAGGCCCATAGTGTCTGTAGCTCAGGTGATGTTGTAGAACGAGTTTGTTTTCACACATTTCCGGTACCCAGAGTTTCCAATCATGGCTGTTTTCTGACTGATGCCGAAACACCACACCCTTATGTATACAGTAAAATCTCGTCAACTTCCCTCAATAGCCAGTATTCTGTAATTGGTCCTTTACCATCTTGATCGCATCATCATCTTCTTGTAATTTCCTTATATTCCTTAGATATTCCTCCACATCATTCTGATACTGCACTTGGTTTATAAAATTGAGCTGAAACTCGTCCTGCTCTTCTACTCCTTCCTCCGCATCTTCCAGTCCCACTGGCAACCTTGATAGGCAGTCTGCCAGCTGGTTCTCTTTCCCTGGCAGATATTTCATTTCAAACTCGAATTCTTGCATAAACAAAGCCCATCGAGCCAACCTCCCTTTGGTCAGTCTGCAACTCATTAAAAAGGACAGCAGTCGTTTTCCTTCCAGTAAAGATATGCTGGAACTTTTAAAAACTCCACACAATCTATAGGCATTCCTTCATAACCATGTAACGTCGTTTGTGCTTCCCCAGCATCCTGCTTGCGAAAGCTATCGTCCAGTGTTCCACTTTTCCATCTTCCACCTGAAAAACTTCAGCTCCTAGGCTGTAGGAAGAACTGTCTGCCGATAAACACACATCCAGATTCCAGTCGGGGTGCAGCAATGTGATGCGCTCCATCAACACTTGCTTGATCTGCACAAAGTCCCTCTCACGTTCTGAGGTCCACTCACACAGTGTCTTGGTTTTCTCTAATTCACTTAAATGGATGCTGTTCACTACCTGCCCTTTCATAAACTTCCTATGGTAGCCGCACAAACGACGGAAACTCTAGCTCAGCCCCGTTCTTCGGCCAAGGAAATTCAGCCTCTCTCTCAGGAAGACACATTTCTTCTTCCTAAGCATCATCCCCCCTCTTCTCATTGCCATTAGAACTTCTCTTAATGTCTCCCTATGTTCTTCAAGCGTTACCAAAACTATCACCGTGTCATCCACATAGGTTATAATTACTTTATCTCTCAGTCTCCTTCCTAGCACTTGATCCAACGCTCTTGTAAAGCTCGCGTCGGCATCGTTCAAGCCGAACAGTAACACACAAAAATGATAACACTTTCCTTCAAAGCGGAAAGCCATATACATTCTTAATTCCTTATCTAATGGACTTACCAGTAGCTCATATCCAGTGATGTTATGTATTTTGCTCCCTGAAATCTCCTTAGTAGTTCACCCACTCATTGTGGGTGGTCCCTTTCAGTTATAAACATTCGGTTAAGTGCCCTTGCATCTACAACCAGCCTCACCAACTTCTCAGCATTTTGAACAACTAGGAGAGGATTTATGTATTCACTATTCAATCTTTTAATTACTCTGCATTCTCCATACTGTCTAATGCCTCTTGCATTTCACCGCAAAAGTATGTCCCTCTTTAATTTACAGCAGTAACCTCAAATGCGCCAGGCACATCCAAAAACACATCAGGGAACTCGTCAATAATGTCTTGCACACCCCGTTCGTGCACGGGTAGATAGCGGTTTTACTTCTAAACTCAGGACTTCCTTCCTGTGCCTGATCGATCTAGTGTCACCCCACGAAGTCACCCATATTTCAGTTGATTTCTCTTCCCTGCTGGGTGTCCCCTTCTTTAGTTCTGCCTTGATACGTTTTCCTCTTGTAGTAAAAGTAAGCGTCCCGTCCTTCAAGTCCAGAATCGCTTCTGCCTCTGTAAGCCAGTCAGTTCCTAGAATGAAGTCCACATTAGGTCCAGGTATCACGTATGGCTCATTTCCACTTCATGTCCCGCGATTTCTCCTTCCACTTGTAACACCCACTTGACTGTTTTAGTCTTATATCCAGTAATGGCAGTTACTGGCTTTCCGTTCACCGGCCATTTTCCTATCTTTTGCTCCATTGCAATTTTCTTATATAGTCTCTCTGAAAAACACGTAATTACAGCTCCCAAATCCAGTAACACTTCCACTTCTCTACCTTTAAACTTGACCGAGGATCAAAGGACTCTCTGCATTCCAGCTGATAGCCCTCCTTCAACAAGTCTTCACTATATGCATACAAGTCTTGCCCGCTCAATTATTGTACGCTTCTACAGTCGCCACTAGTCATGCCGTTGCCACCAGCTGTCGCGCCCCCTTTGTTGCCTAGCTGCACGCAACCATTATCTTCCAGCTTGAGGCTCAGTGGTAACTCGGCGCACCCTTCCTTCACATTTAAGTCCTCCTTAGCCTTAACCTCCAGGCTATCTACTGTGACTTCCCCAGATTCACGGTGCTACTGCTCATCCATTTCTGGTCAATTTCTTCATGTAGATTCAATAATTCGCAATTGATTGTCTGTTCGACAAACGGCCATGCAATTTCATCAATTTCTTCTCCTCTTAACCCATCCTATTTGACCCCAAGTCCGCCATATTCTGCCAACATTGACTTTGCCGTCATCGTCTCAACAAAATCTACTTCGGTTATTTCTTCTTTCTCCAGTAAACCAGAACCCTTTCTTGTTTCCATTACTACTACGGGTTCTGCATTTGGTAGCCTCGTGTCATCTATTGATAACTGCCTCTAAGCACTCTGGCTCTGCTTCCACAACCGCGTCCAAATCCTCCTATCTGTCTTCGGTTATTGTATCTGCCTCAATTCCTGATATCAAAGTGATGGTAGCTTTCCTGTGCTGCTGTGAATTACCTCTCTCCCCTTCCAATTGTTCTCTCTCCTTGAATTGTGCAGGTTACCTCACCCCATACTCTTTTGCTTGTAGGCTTTTCTCTTGTTCATCCAGCCTACCCAACATCTTTACCATCTCATCAATTGTATATATATTATGGCTAACAAACACCAGCTGTGTTGACTCGGGCAAACATTCATTGATCATTTGCACATATTCCCCTTCACTGAAGGTGAGCTCAAATCCTTACAAAAGTTTACACACTTCAAGAAAAAGTTTTGTTGCGTGCCACTATCCGTTGAGTGTGGCTTTATCATAATTAATTTACGTCACACAACAATTTTATGGTCTATGAACCAAAAATGTTCCAAAAAGGCCTACTTAAACTCGGCAAATGTGTAGCAGTTATCCACAAACCATTCTCTCCAAATTTGGGCATCCCCTTTGATATGTTTGCTAACCATTACTATCTTTCTCTCAGCAGCCCTACAGAAAGGTCCAAAATTTTCAAATTTCTTTATATAATCAAAAAAATCAAGAATGTATCACACTGTTTGTCATGCTCAAATGTTGCATTGGGGGGGGGGGGGTCACACTTTTGCCTAAACTGTGAACAATTAAGTTCTTGACTGGTGTGGCCTTCTGGTACCTTTAATATTTAATAAGTCGGCCCCCACTTATTTGTATTATAAACCCCAAATATGAAGGGTATAATGAAATGAGTTCACTTGACACTTTTAAATCACACAATACTTGTATTTTTGAAATTAAGTTCACTTTTACAATATTGGTACCAGAAACGAGGATAAAACATCTAACAACCGTTTCATTGAAAATTACAGGTTAAGCACATTCATACGAGAAGACAAACTCACCCAACTTTAGTGAGTACCCAATTGTTATACCATGTTGGAACTTGCCGCAACCACTACTGCTCAGAGCGGTTCGCCCCGCTAACCCGCGCGAAATTACGCGTTTGATTTCTAGTGAAAGAATGAGGCAATTCATGATGACTGCATGGCCTTTTGTAAGCTTTGCCAGGCCTATGTCAGTAACTTTTTTCTTGAATTAATATCTCCTAAAATACAAAATAGTTTAACATGCAATTTTTACAAGGGCTTCATATGACCACATTCTATTTGTTTTAATTTAATTTACTCTCGTTGACTGAGTAGTTCTCTCAGCTCTCACCATGCACCGCCACTGTCGCTAACAACGTGTATTCTTTGAATGTTGTCTCTGCCTTTCACTGCCTTTTAGGATTAGGTTCATCTTTGCTTCAGCTCTTCATAATAAAGTCCATTGTTGTCTATTACAATACGACTCACTTTTTATTTCTCCACTTATCTTCCAGCACGTTTTCATATTAATTACTGTTCGTGACTGACACTTTTAATCGTCATGTGACATCTTTATCGATAGTTGTGGTTATTTTGAATATACAGTTCTTAAGATTTTACGGTTGTAGCTGCACTAGCTACTATACATTTAATATATTAAATTAGACACGGCTGCCTGTCAGATGGTTGCTGCTAAAGGAAAGTTTTTAGTGGACATATACTAAAAGAGGTCATTGCACTCATGTAGTTCGTCAAAGCTCACAATGTTTTATTGCCCATTAGCACTTCCTGCCAAACACAAGCCACCAGACAAAGTTTGATTTATAGACCCTTCTCCGAAGACACTAGTTCGGTAAGATAGTGGTAACAGTGAGTCACTACTGTAGTACAAATTCACAATTCTGTTCCACATTCAAGCAGATATAATAATGTGATAGTTCAACAGCTAAGTTCCCGCTGATTTTCCACAACACTCGCCATCTTCCCGCTACTGTACAACTACCGAAAAAACACGCGATATTCGATATCGCGCATCGTTAAACATATCGATATTTTCTTTCTAACTCAATACCAACAAATATTCACATAACTGCTCTGTGGTGTTACAATCTGCAACTTGATTTTGACTAACAGGCCTATACCGAATATCCAAATTGTATTCCTGCAAACCTAATGCCCAATGTTAGAAAGTAAGTGCTTGTGGATTAAGATTTGGTCTGCTAAAGCAAGTGTGTTAGGGTGTGGGGGGCATGGACAATGGGTAGGATTTTGGGGTATTTCGGGGAAGGATCTTTGGAAGTCATTCTAACGGCAGAGGATCTAGTTAATGGATTCCAAACTTATTTATAATTCAACTAACAGAGTTCCCGGCGTTGCCCGGTATAGTTGGCGTAGATCCTCATACACTATTTTTATTCAATGCAATGAGAATGTGTGTACAAAGTTTTATAAAATTCGCGCAAAATATATTCAGAATTAAAGCAAACCTAGATTCACCTGCCCCCTACCAAGAAAGGGGTAGGTTGCAGTTTGTTTACACATACACCATTTTCATTCATCGGTAAAGATTGTGTATCAAGCTTCATTAATTCGTTACCAGACATTTTCTGTACTAAACTAAACGTTATTTAGGTACACAGATAGTTCCAAGAATGGGGTGGGTTGAATACTTTGATACATAATGTCAGTTTACAGGCTACATTTCAATCTAATAACTTCTGTTAATGCTGCTGCTGCTCAAAAATCGAAACATGTACCATATGCACATTAATACATATCGCAGATATAAAAATGTATCAAGCAGAAAATACAGATTTTGGCAATACTACGATATCAGAATCTCTGAATTTTTAATGAATATAGTGGTTGATTCTTTTATATCCTGATAAGACAATTTTTTTAATATATCTCACTTAGTTCTCGAGATATTGAATGTTAAAAATCATTTATAGGTATAGTTCCTTGCGCTTTGGTGACTTTATCTTCTGGTCCAGGTTGAATTTCAATCTAATCGCCACAACTAAGAAGAAAACAAAACATTGTAATTCCTAGTGCGTTGTGTTTTTTATCCAGGCAGCATGTCCAGGCACCACCTCATTTTTAAGATACAATGTCTTGAGAACTGAGAGATTTATCAAAAAATTATATTCTTTACTTTCAATTTGTCATGTTGAGTTACAGAAGAATTCACTAAATACCGCATTGGTGAATATTTTTTCTGGTCCAGGCAGCATGTTGATATCTCGAGAACTAAGAGAGGTATCAGAAAATGGTATTCTTTTCTTTCAATTTGTCTCGAGTTACCGACATTTGCGAAATTTTTCCTGGCCGCTTTTCAACCAGACCACTTTAATTTTGACATATATCTCAAGAGATAATTGCGATATCAGAAAAATTTTATTCTTTACTTTTGATTTGTCTCGTAGAGATATATACAAATTGACCATAAAATTTATCAAATTTCTGTTTCTCGGATATCATCTAATCTCTCAGATTTTTAATGAATTTTCAGAATTTGAAAGCTTGTGTTCGAAGTTAAAATTTAAGGAATGTCTTAAGACATTATGACACATTTATTTTACGAATACTCTAGCATTCCCTCAGAATTTCTGAATCGATTTTGGTTCAGTATTCTCAGTATCGACATTAGGTTTGTCTCGAAGTGCTTCCTCATCTGCAGCTGGAACTAAAAATTTTATGATTCTGCTACTTCATCTAGCGCTGGAGCTCAATATTAAAACCTGTTCCATACCTGTTTAGTTGAATATTGAATATTCTGAATTATATCTCAAGTATTTAGAACTAAGCGAGATTAAAAAAAAAATTCTTTACTTACGATTTGTCTCATGGAGTTATAAATTGTGACACCATGGTTAAGAACCTGCATTACTACATTACTAAACAACACTAGATTATGTTAGAAACTCACGTTCGATTCAGTTGTGAAGTGAATTAATATACTTTTTTGCTAGAAACGCCAGATAATTTAACTCCGCGGATTCAGCTTTTTATACAAATATCAAAAGTTAATCCAAAATAATATTATCATAAATAAATGCTTTTGTTGATGGCCAGAGACAGTGTAGTTGTACTGCCAGAGTGCATGGTTAAAGCATATCTCTGTTGTGTGTGGTTTTTTTTTTTTTTTTTTTTTTTTTTTTTTTTTTTTTTTTTTTTTTTTATTATTAGTTTCTCACATTCAGTATGGGCAACTATAGCATCTAAAAGCTAAATCTCTCCAATTTAAGGAAAGAATATTTAAAGTTTTTTTTTAGCATGTAGTATAGAATATAGGTATTACTATTAACTGCTTTTTCATTATACACAAGTTGCATTGTTAAACTCTAATGTGGTTTCCACTCTATGTATTGTATATCTAAATGTAGATTTTGTCCTTTACATAGAAAATATCGTAATATACCGAAAACCATTAAATGTAGATACTTCTTATTTTATCTTTTTCCTATCTAATTCTATTGAATAGGTAACTTTTAGATGTATTTATTATTCCTTCCAACAATTGATATCTACTGTTAGCAAAAAGTAGCAACAATGCACTCTGAGAAAGAACAGGCAGTTCTTTATAGCTCATGCGGGAATAAGTTAGGTCTCTTACTGCCGCTGTTTTGTTGTGCTGCGATCGTATCGTGTTGTCCATATTATAAATCTGAGTTTAATACCTACAATGTCGTCTATCAGTGCTAAGAAGATATGCAGAAAACATTCACACGAGTATTTGAAATATGGTTTTGTGCCATCTTTTGCTAATCAAACTGTTCCTATGTGCTTGTTATGTGAAAAAAAACTTTCAGCAATGATGCTTTGAAGCCAGCGAAAATGAAAGACCACTTGGAAAGGATCCATTCTGATAAGAAAAACAAAGATTTTGAGTATTTCAAAATGCTAAAAGAGAAATTGAGAGTTCGGCTGACAGTGAAGGAGGACTGAGGACATCCTACAGCATCTCTCTTAACATAGCAAAGAAAGGCATACCATACACAATTGGTGAAGAGATTATAATACCAGCAATAAAAGATGTAATTGAAAATGTTATGAAGAAAGACTCTCAACTAGTTTTAAAGTGCATACCATTGAGCACAAATACTGTGCAGCGACGTATAGAGGAAATGGCCAATGATGCGGAAAGAACTTTGACCTCTGAGCTCCAGCATTGTAACTTTGCTATTCAACTTGACAAATCAACTTTCGAAAGTTCAAATTTTCTCATGGCTTATGTTAGGTTCCATAATCCATCCCTGAATGACACTGTTGATGGATTTCTGTTTGCTAAATATCTTCAAACTTATTCAAAAGGTGAGACAATTTTTTATTTTTTATGTTTGCAAGATTATTTGAACAAGCACAACATTCCTTTCGGGAATATTACTGCAGTAGCTACTGACGGTGCACCTGCTATGGTAGGCCGCTGTAGAGGATTTTTCGTCTTTCTGAAGGAAAAGGTTCCTAAAGTATGTACCGTTCACTGTTTCCTACACAGACAGCATCTTGTAGCCAAAAAATTGAGTGGTGAGCTGCATGATACTCTAAAAGTGTGCATTAGGTCAATTAATAAAATTAAAGCTCATCCTCTCAATTCCCGACTGTTTGCGAAATTATGTGAAGAAAATGATGAACCTTTCAATCAATTACTTTTGCACACTGAATACAGAAGCGTTTGCAAGGAGAAAATGTTACAATTCTTCAAGCTCGAACAATTATAATGGCCTTTGAACTAAAAATGGACCTGTTAAAATCTTCACTGGCATGTAAAATTTTTAAATATTTTCCAAACTTTCGACCAAAAGGAAGAGATACCCGACTGTGATTTGGAGATATATATTAAACATCTCGATTAATTAAGAGAAGACCTAAAAGCACGTTTTGAAGACTTGGAGAACGTGCATGTTCCTGAATGGTTTGCTTCAACATTTGATGTTAAAATTGATAATGAAGGTAATGAGCCTGGCTTAGAAGATGAACTGATTGAAATATGTGTAGATCTGGAAGCTAAAGCATTGTTTAAAAATAAAAACCTCAGCGAATTTTGGAGCAATAACAATATTGTTACAAAATACCCCAAGCTCAGAGCAGAAGCTGAACCTTTCTTACTTGCATTCCCAACTTCATACATGGTTGTAGCTGGCTTTAGCCACGCAAACACTATTCTGACAAAACAGAGAAACAGGCTGAATTTGAAAACCGTGGTGCTTTGCAAACTAAAACTTACCAATTTTCAACCGAACATCAGTAATCTTGCTGCTGTCCTTCAGACCCATCCATCTCACTAATCTCAACTACTTTAATTAAATGGTATGTTAACATTTTTTTGATGTATTCAATAGTAGTCGTAAAATGGCAGATGTTTTTTCATCGAATACAATTTATTTTACTTTTCAATGATTATTACGTGTTTAGCATTTTATGACACTTACGGCTATAGGCTAGTTTCCATCTATCTATAATTTTTTTTATTATTTTTCACGATTATAATAATAGTGTAAAATATCTCCTTTCTCTGTTAGTGTTGTTGGGTGGATTTTTTAAGGTGTGGGAACAATAAATACTTTCTTTGGGTTGTTATGCAAGTCTCCTTATTGTTTAGTATCAGAAATGATTTAAAATTTTTATCAGTGGCAGATCCAGGAATTTTTTGAGCCGGGGCAAAAACTGTGGGAATACTGCCCATTATTTGGAGCCCCAATTTTTGCCATCTGACCCCAAGTGTGGGGCCTGGATCAAACACATTGTTGTCACTGCCCAGACTGTCCCCAAACACATTATTGTCGCAGCCCCAATTGTTGGCCAAACTCATTGTTGTCTCTGCCCAGGATACTAGTAGAGCTAAAAAAAGGTTTCCGCAACTTAAATCGCCGCCCTTCAAAGATGATTTCCGCCCCCTTCAAGTTAGCACTCCGGTTTATACTCCCCCCCCCCCCCCCGATCCGGCACTGGCTTTTAATAAACGTTTAATCTGGGGGTCGATAAGAAGACAAATGTTCTATGAGGGGGTCGACGTGATAAAAAATTTGGGGACCCTGACTTAAACAATAAAGCTCAGAACCTGCAATAAAAGATTGAATTTCGTGTCACTCGTAAAAGATATTTTTTTTCATGAAAATTATGTTATTGCTAACAAAACATAAGTTTCTTGTATTTATTACTAAGACCATACGTTCAAATAAATATATTATTAACTCCATGATACTGACGGATTATGTTTCATTTAGCTGTTCATACAAAAAATGAAAAATGCATGGAGGAATTCATACATCAAAGTTAAAACTTGAATTTTATCACAAAAAAGCAAACCAAGCTAAAATTGATGTAGTTCAGAGTATAACTGGATTTATCTTGAAATATGTTACAAAACTGATCTATAGCCAAAAGTAAACTGATTCTCACTGTGATGCAAGAAATAAATTAGATGAAGTCAGCTCATCTTGACAAAGCGAACAAGATGCTAAAGAAACAATGAATAATACTTGAGAGATGTGAGAGAATACCCATTCTTGGTACTCTTTTTATAGAGATCATTAATTTTAAAAAAAGGAAGCAATTATTTTCAATTAAGGAACCATTTACTGGTGTATATACTCAAGGCTTAAAACAAAAGTTGGTTGTCGACATCTTTCAACAGAATGGTTCTATAACGAGATGGTTAAAGATGAAGTAATTCTGCGCTCGTGGATGGCTTACTCACTGCTCACTATCAATACTTTTGCTGTCATTTATTTGCTGGCTATATTATTAGTACTACTATATCGGTATTTATGGCTCGATTTCAGAAGTGGTGGAAACTAAACACTAAACTGACAGATTACAAATGAACATCTAGAAAATCGTGAAATGTTGAAAACTTTAGATATAAAGCTAAAATTCCACAAATCAATAGATGTCACAGCTTTGCAATCAACTGATATTGGAAATGAGAAGTGTATCAGTCTTTTATTTAAATTATTGGATATAACATTTGTTTCTGACTAAACAAAGTCAAGCATGTTCCTCACAGGGCTCACGACATGGCTCTACAAATAATGACAGTTTCCTAGAACTGTTCCAACCTCTTTCAAAATATGTTGTAGTGCTGAAAGAGCACCTTCTGAGTTTGGAACGTAATAAATATCTGTGACCAGATACACAAAATGAATCAAACCACGTAAATTCTAAGCTTGTTAACAAAATTAAAATGGTTAAATTTTTCATAATTATTTTTGACAGCATACTAGAAAGACTTTTCATAAATTGATCAAATAACTGAAGGGAATCGTTTTATTCCCTTGAAGCGAAACAAAGCTGTCAATCTAAGGAATTAAATTTATTAGATGTTTTACAGTGTCTGTTTAGATTATATGATGTGTCTTCATCAAGGTTATGAAAATGCAGCTAATGTTAGTGGTATACGTGGAGGAGAACAAACCATTTTTAAAGGGAAAAACATATAACCATTTTCAATAGATGTACTGGTACTTTAATTTATGTCAGCTAACATTCATGTTCATAAAATGAATCTTGTGTAACATTTTTTTGGAACCGCAGAATCTATTTTTACATCATTCTTTGTGTCCATCAGCTGCTGTTAAGTGCTTACTAAACACAACAAATTATCTATTAAAAAAATCTCGGCAGTGTGTTGGAGTGCTCATTATACTCCAGTAACAGTGCTAATAGAAAGTTTTTGGTAGGTTGTGGTTGTAATTAAATAATTATACAATCAGCAAGAAAATGTACACACCTTATCTCTGTAGTATGTAATTTTACTTTTCTTTATTGTCTTTTCTTTTTAAATGACGAGCTAAGGGAACTAAATTATCAGATTGGATTACAAAGTATAACCTTGAGTCTTGAACAATCAATGATAAAAATAATATTTAAAAAAAAATAGTCATATTGTACAAGAGGCAAAAGATCTTTCTACAAACAATCACAGGACTACGACATACCAATAGAACCAAGAGTTCTGTTGTAAAAACGAATGGCCGGTGAAGTAGCCAGTGATACAGGACTCACACTGAGAACTGAAAATCAAAAGGATATGTTGGACTGTCTTGATTGATTCAACACCAAATTCCGAACTAGATCAAAATCTGTTCGCGGTATAGTTTCATTGTTTGAGATTGTATAGAAAAATAATTTACTTTCGGTGAATTAAAATAGCTGTATCCAAATTTAGTGGTTTTCATGGTGAATTTTTAGAATCAGAACCTCTCCTGCAATTATCAAGGTTGAAAAGGCATTTGAAGGTAGCCTATGTTACTGTTTCAGTAACAAATGATTGACTAGTTCTGGACGTTTTTTAAATTCATCTTCGAATCTTATGGTTGCCCTAAAGTTACTTACGGCAATTTGCGTATGAGGTGCTATGTATGATTACAGCTTTAGAAAATAAAAAATTAATCATCAATTACTTTTGGTAAACAAAGAGTAAAACGAGGCTAAACAGTCTTGCCATGTTGAGTACTAAACACGAAGCAACTCAAAACGGTAATTTTAAAGATGTGATTTGTTAAAGCAAGAAGATTGTGTAAGCAATTGTCTTTCATTTATTTGTCTTTTAAATGTTATTAATTGTTACCATTTTATTAATAAATGATTATCTGTAAATAATTTATTTAACCACGTTTTATTAAAATCATAATTTCGACTTATAGGATATTATACTTAACATTGAATTTAAGACACCTTCGAGTTACGCCCCAGGTGTCACACATGCTAGCTACACCACTACTAGGCACCAGACATTCCCCTGGCCTTGACCTATGCTAAGACCCTTCCTGTAAACTCGTCATAATTTCAGAAATTTACCGTTTATGTGCATATACCTATTTCAAGTATACATATATGCATTTGTTATTTTACTTATTTACTCTTACAACAGATCAACTTATTTAATTTTTATGTCGACTGATCATCACAGACATTAATCTGTCCTACAATTAACATTGGTCTACTTCCCCCTCCACCTGTTCAATCCCCTGTTTTTCCTCGTTTCATCATTGGTTCTTTCATGTGGTAGGTCCCTACGTGTACACATCTTCCCCTGACATATATCTCACCTTCAATATAATTAAGGATGCAAACCGAAATATTGTGTAGTATGTTTGTTTTTTATGTTTTCTTGTATTCATCTGGCCCTCCAGGCTTCATAGGTGGTAAGTGATGGGTTATTCCCCTATCTTTTCTTATTTTAAAAAATAAAATATGCAGTAAATATGTCTGTTGGCCCAGAAGAAAGGCTGCATGCTTTTTTTCTGCGGCAAGTCATAGCTCCACAGTAAAAATATCAAAACATGCATAGTGAGAAAGAAAGAAACAATTAACACTGAAAATATGAATATCCACATGTGCACTGACTTATATTGCTGCACCCTCGTTGTCACCAAGACCTGTGCCTACTCAAGGATTGTTGCTATTGATAGATGGCAAAACAAATTTACAGGCATCTGTGAAAATCATTAACAATATTGTATTAGACTTCACTGAAAAAGGTAACAGTGACCACAATAGCACCAATAAAGTGCCCAGTCCTAAACATTATTATCATCTTTAAAAATATTAATCAGCAAAAATAGTGGTTCCCAAAAAGTTTCGATGGATTTGGTCCCTTCCCCCCCTCCGTTTACATTATGGTATGGCCAGTCCTGGTTGTGAGTCACTTTAAGACGATGCAAATAAAGCAAGTGATGGGTATTTAACGGACATTATGGTGACAAGACCAGGGTTGCCAACTCTAAATAAATTTTTATGCTAAATCTATGATGAGAAAATGCCAAAAATATGCTAAAATTTTCAAAAAAAATGCTGAATAAAATGCCAACCCAATTAAAGGGTACATTAACATGCCCATCAGAAAATCCCTGCCCAAAATAAACCCTGTCATGAGCAGGTCTACCATTAACATCACTACTATTCATCACTGCTTCTAGCACAATGAAACCCTACCCAAAACTAATCACACCAGTAAATAATTCTACTAAATGTCATTACCATCTACCAACATCCCTACCAATTATGAACTCTAGCACATAAAAACTCTACCATAAACATCTCTGACAAGGGAACCTCTGCCAAACATAACATTTGCTATAAATACGTGTACCAGTTTTACACTCTACCAATCACAAGCCTACCATGAACATATCAATAAAATCGTAAACCTTCCAAAATAACGACACTACCAGAATAATTTACTACAATAATTCTATAGCCCCAAACATTTTTACCAAAGAAAACCTATCTTGAGGGAACCTTACCGTTTACTAACACCAAAAAAAATAGCTCTACCAGAATTCAACCCTACCAGGAAGACCTAACTTGTCCATGTATCATGCAATGAAAAGAGCAGAAACTGTTAATTAGCTTGCTGTGATTAAACATATTGAGGTGTGTGAATTTATCTTGAATCTGAAACAAAACTTCAATATATTTCTAGTCAAAAACAATAATCAACAATACCTGTTTAATGTCTTATAAGAACTGTATTATTTAAAACTATCAAAAATATTTTCATTGTTAAATCGCTTTATGGAGATTTTTGTTTTACACTTGTAAAATGTGTATATAATCAACCTAAAAAATATTAATAACAATTCGTCATCACAGATTATTCTAATAAATAAATGAACAATACTAAAATATTATCAATCATAAAAACCTTTATTGATGTACAAGAGATTTATATAATTTTAATTGGTATCAACATTTAATAATTAAAATACAGTAAATTTATTTTCCATTTTAACATCTATTATCTTAGTCTTAAAAATTAAAATTAGTAATTTTGTAAGACAAATAAAATATTTAAATCCTCGTCTGTTTCTTCTTGAATAGCCGTTGAGTCTGGCGCTGAAGATTTGGACGCATATGTCTCGTTTCTTCCTATCTTTCGTAAGACGAGTTCCGGGACGTCATAAGTGTGACAGCATTTGTTAACTCTTTTAAGTCCAAATCTTACACACAAAATTGCGTTTAAGGTTGAGGTTAACAATCTGTTCCTCAGTTTAGTTTTAACCAAGTTAACGTGGCTGAATACACGTTCAATGTCCGCATTAGAATGTGGTAAAGTTAATAATTTAGTTGCAAATTCAGCCAGTTCTGAAAAGGGATTGTTTCCAGCAGCGTCTTTATAGTTCAGAACTTCACACCAAAATTCAGGAGTGGACGAAGTGCACTGCCATTGAATATGGACAATGTTTCGCCATTGACAAATAAGCTTATCAATTACTGTCGCATCCATTTTAAATTCCTGAGCTATTTCTACGAGTTAAGGGTTTCTTGTACAGAAAACATTGACATTTTCTGTAGAACTGCAAAGTTCGTAGGCAATCTTGCTTGCAATTCATTGACAAGTTTCAGAGTAAAATTTACGCATCTTTGTTTAATTTCTTGCGTCACTTCACATGATACATTATACTCACTTAACTTTGTCTCGAAAGCGTACCCCATGTACAACGACATATCAACGTAACTTGCAATATTTTCAGTTAGTACATTAACTTTGGCTGTAGGATTCAGAATACGACCGCTTATAGATTGTATTAAGGCAATCAAGTCTTTGTAAAGTTTGGTTATCTCAACATCGTTGCTTTCAAAAAGTTTATTCACCGCTTGGACCTCTTGCACTATTGGCTTGATATAAATCAAATATAGATGGTTTGTTGGGTCATTATACATAGTGTACAACATTTCCGCCATGTAACAATGCTCATTTTCTCTGGCAATTTGAAACAAACGTTTTAACTCGTTCCATTGTTCCAAAATGCGACACACGGCTGGCTCTATGGAGATCCATCTAGTGTTGCATAACTGAGGAATCTTTAAAGGCTCTGATCCACAGTTCATAGTTTTATATAAATCTTTGTAACAAATCTGTCGCTTCGATGAATGACTAAACCAGTTATATGTTTCACGAATCAGAAAATCAATATTCCTGGGTAAAGTTTCTTCCGATGCATGCGACATAGCTAATTGCAACGAATGGCAGACACAGCGTACTAATATTAAATTTTCATTATTGGTTTCATTTTTAAGCAATTTATGAACACCGTTGTTGGTTCCTGTCATGACAGAGGCGTTATCTGTACCAACGCCGATTAATTTTTTGATGCTCAAATGTAATCCAGAAAGCAATGACTTTAAGCCATTCACTATGCTGTTGGCTGTTCCATCCTCAAGTTCGACTAATCCCAAAAAGGTAGAAATGATTTTGTTCAACGATTTGCTGAAATATCTGACTGATACTCCTAATAGTTTGCTCACTGAAGAATCCGTTGATTCATCAATTAATAAACTGTATTCCTGATCTCCAATGTCATCTACTAATTCTCGATAAAAATGTGGAGCCAATACGTTCTTGATTATATTTGTGCACTTTGTTCTATGTAATCGTAAGTCAGCACTTTGGCTATCGCTGAATGTTTTTTTACACATTTGTGATAAATGGTCAGTGGTCAAAATAGAAGCATGCTCACATATAAATATAGCTAGCGTACTTTCAGCCTTTTGCGCGTTCAAGTTTTTTTTTATTTTAGAAAACTCAATTTTTGTCTGACCTTTTAATAGTTCCAAAGCTTTTATGTGTTTTGAAGATGAAAGATGTTGTTTTAAACAATATATTTTAGCCACAATATTGCACTTGCAATACTTACAGTATGCTTTTGTGGAGTCATTTTCGACTGGTTGAAGCCACTCTTTAAACTCGGACATCAGCTCCCACTCTGAACGATAATGCTGGCTGTACTTCGTGGTCATTGTCACAATTTTACCAGTGAACTCTTGTCACTAATCCAGCATCACCACCACACATGAATTAGTTGTAACAAACAAAATGAACAAATACAATCTGCATGTACATTTAGACTTCCGGCACTGAACTACCGGGATTCCTCTATCCAATGACAGTGAACGGCACAGTATATACAATAAGTATGACATTCCGACACTAGATGGCAGGTCAATGCTGTTAAAGCAAAAAGCAGTGCAAACTAAAACTTTCCTGATAACGCAATTTTATTTTTAACAAAGAACAGAAAATCATGCAGTATCCGGAAAAAATGCTAAAAAATATGCTATATGCTAAATTGAATTTTTTCATGCTAAATCACTTGAAAATATGCTAAATTTAGCCATAAAAATGCTAAATTGGCAACTCTGGACAAGACTGCATTCGACATAGAATTTGGTGTATTATTTGTAGGGCTCAGATTTAAAAAAAAAAAAAAAAAAAAAAAAAAAAAAAAAGGCATATGCAGGCACATTCTAAAGATGTGCATATTTCAGCATTTAGTTTATCTCAATACCAAATATCTGATATTTCTAGAAAAACTGAAAAGTCTAGTATATCTGTATGTTGGACATCCCTGGGCACTGCAATAAATCTGTCAAATTCTTGGAGTCAACAGGGTTATTCTTATACTCGCATTCACAGGTAGAGAACTTTCTACCTGACCCAAATTCGATGACTTTGCCCCAACATTCCCCTAATTGCTGTACTAGCCAGTTTGCATGAGAATAGATTTATTTCTTCCATGGTTCTCTACTTCTAAAGGCAAGTGTACATTCCTTTTCCACTTTGCATCTGCCCACTCCTGATCTCAGCCTATTCAAAGACTCCCACGTCAACCATCCCTTGTCATAACCAGATGGCAAAGATTTAGACACTCTTCCCCAGCCATGCAGAAGGGGAGCCTTAGCTTCCCATAGTTGTACCCTGGCTTCTTCAGTTGTCGTAAGTTCCTGAGATATTCTTAGGAAACTTTTCCTGGACTTCAGTCTTTGCGTGTGAGGGATATGCCCATATAGTGAATGAGATTTTTCATGGTTCACTTTCCTCCTTTCCTTGTTCACTGCTATTTCCTTTTGAACAGAAGGTGCTGCTATTCCTCCGAGATGGTGGAGCCATTCGACTGGAGTTTTTTTTAAGCAGTCTGTTATGATTCTGCACGTGTCATTAAGTGCAATGTTTACTTGTTTGGCATGAGTTGAACTGTACCATAGAGGGCAGGCATACTCTGAAGCCGAATAACATAGTGCTAAGGCAGAAGTTTGAATTGTTCCAGGTTGGCTGCCCCACTGCGATCCAGCCAGTTTTCTTATGAGATTGTTCCTACTGGAAACTTTCAGCTTGGAGTTCATGCAATGTTTCCTGAGGGTCACTCCTAGATATTTTGGAGTGTCACAGTGTTCTAGTTCGACCCCCGATCATGTTACCTTTAACCTACGAGTTGCTTCTTTATTCCTTAAATGAAAAGCACATACTTGTGTCTTCGTAGGATTTGGTTTAAGCTGGTTCGTGCTATAATACCTTGACAAATCCTCCAGAGCATTGGAAGGTTGCTCTCCACTGATTCAAAGTCTTTTGCTCTGTGAGACCAGAGCAAGATCATCAGCATACACGAAACTCCTGCAATTGGATGGTATAGGCTGATCATTGGTATATGTGTTAAACAATAATGGAGCTAGTACACTTCCTTGGGGTAGACCATTCTTCTGTGACCTCCAACGGCTACGCTGTCCTTGGAAGTCAACAAAGATTCTGCGGTTCTGCAGAAGACTAGCAATGAACTTACTAAGACTGAAATTCCTGGTCAGATTGTAGAACTTCACTAGTAGTAGCTGATGGTTGACGGTGTCATACCCTGCTGACAAATCAACAAATACCATCCCTGTTACCTTATGAGCTTCAAATCCATCTTATATAAACTGCGTGATATTTAGTAGTTGTCCTGTGCAACTTTCACCCGGGCGGAATCCAGCTTGTTCAGGAATAAGCGAAGGATCAACTACAGACAACAGCCAGTTTAAGATCATTCTTTCAAGCAGTTTGTAGAGGTGACATAAAAGTGCAACATGTCTAAAATTCTTTGGACTGTTTCCTTCTTTGCCAGGTTTAAGCAAGGCGACCACTCGGCTCTTCCGCCATATCTTTGGAATTTGACATTTACTCATACAGTTGTTAAAGAGCTGAAGCATCCACTTCTTTGTTGTTAGACCAAAGTGCTTAATTTGTTCTGTCCTAATGTCATGCTGATTTTCCATTTTTGCAATTTCTTATAGCCTTATCCAATTCTTCCATACTGAATGATATTGTGAGGTCATTATTCTCCTCTTGGCCTTCTTTCCGCAGTTTGGGCATTTTGGACTTGTGATTAGCTTTTCCATTTAATAGCAGTTGGTGTGCTATTTGGTTGGCTGTGGTCTTAGTTGGATCATTGTTTAAATGCTTCAGTAGTCTCCATGCTTTATGGCTGTCTCTTATGAAATCTAAGTCTTCAGCAGTTTTAATCCACTGATTCCGCTTTGTCTCTTTAATAATGGAAATGAGTTTGTTTCCTGCTTCCACTGTTGCTTCACCAACAGGATCTTCTGTAAATAAATTGAGCAGATTGATCTGATATGAGACCGAGAATGTAAGATGTCCAACAACCACGAGGGATAGACATTCTGGAACATCTCTTTACAGCCGTGGTGAAGATGTCATAGTATTCTGGTGTTGGTTCTATTGAAAGAACTTCGGAATCCAATAGTTCTGAGAATTCAGACCAATTTGCCTTTTTGAAGTTGTATCTTCTATGGAAAGGTAACTGTGGCATATATTTGACACATTATTGGTCTATGCTGTGAGTTGGATATTGGGGAACAGACAGATTTAATGCACTGGTGGCTAATACTGCTACTACTGAATACGAGGTCAGGGTTGAAACCACGCCTCCACCGACCACTGCTGAATGATGCAGGTAGTTTTGCATCATATATTAGAGAGAGGTGATTTATTTCAGCCTATTCTTGTACTGCAGCCCCATTCTCATCTTCATGGTCATAGCCCCAAACATTGCTATGACTGTTTAAGTCACCAATCACGATCTGTATGTCTTTATTATGGAAATTAGGTGGTTTGTTGACAGTGAATACAGCACCAGGTGGTTTTTAAAAAGACGAAATGATATAGTTCATCATTTCTAGAGAGAGAATTTCAATGTCATTTTGTTCCGTGAATGCAGTTGACATTACTTGTACATCTGGATGTACAAAGATTGCACTTCCGTATTGATTATGAGGTCTTTCTATAGCAAGATGCGTTCCGTTTATTTTTGGTCTACGCATTTCATAGCTTCTGTGTGTTTCCTGTAGGCACAATATATGGCACTGATATTGACTGCATAGGTCTTGTAGCAGTTCTTCCTTGGCTGGTGACATGCCTTCTATGTTAACAGAGATGATTGTTAATTGTGGCCCTGAAAAGGGCTTGGGTAGTAATGTTTCCGGTGTGAAAGGATTAGCCATCAGGTCATTTCGATTCATTCTCTGACATTTTCCAGGGTACGCCTGATTGCTATTCTTCGCTTGGTCGCTTAACATTGCAATCTGATTCATGTGGCCGATACGTAATGGACATCATAGTGGGCGAATTATGTCAAGAACCGCCCAAAAAACCTCATTTACTTTCATGTAAAATGTTAGAGAAAACTAATCACAGTATAGTTGCAAGATTTCTAAACGATTCCTTGCAATTTCTGTGGCACACTGAATTGGAGAGTGAGTGTTACAAAGTGTGTTACAGGATTTCCCGTGCCTATTCTTCTCAAATTTGACGTCGCACTATTTATGATTTGATAAATGTCATGGTAGCCTAAGTATAATACAATTAAAGTTGGATACTTTATACAGTCAAAAGCACATTTAATAAAATCCAATTGTCAATACAAACCACATCGATTACAAAACGGACTTCTTTAATTTATGCAAGCTCTCCTTAACTGCTTGTAGAAAGGATTCTCATGTATAATCCATTTATATATGTATAAATATTTTTTCTGATCTATAGAATCATATAACTCTTCCTGAATATTGCTTTGTGGTAGCAAATATAATTTGATGAGTAGTATTACAGCTTCAATTAACAAGCTAACTAGTAGAAATATTCATCACTATGGAAACTCCATATTCTCATTAAGAATAAACAAACTTGCCTTAGCCAAGGAAGTTCAAATTCAAGGATACTAAAATATTAATATATATGCGATAATTGTAGGATATCATATCTATTATCCTATAGACCTCTCTCCCCCCCTCCCCCATGTTCACCATACCATTTGATGGCAAAGCAATCAAAATGGCAATGGTAAACTTGAGATAGGACAATTAAATTATTTCTCTACAATCTCTTACAATCCAATAATAAGAATGCCGTAATGGTAATTAAGAAAACGAGAATGTTTCAAGTAAGGAGAGCTTGCAACTCAATACAGTTATAAATGCTTGGCAGACATTAAAATATATACAAAGCTCTACATTGGCAATTCTTTAGAACCAAAACTTGATGAGTTTTGCAGTTCAGTTCCAATGAGCACCAACTGGTTATCAGTGCATATTGTCTGTAACACAGATGAATACACCGAGTTACTGTTCTTATCACTTAATCGTGTGAGAGGCGAGATGTATGGCAGGGGGAAAGATGAGGTCACATCCCAACCCGCCACATGAATGAAACCGAGGTGGAAACACGGGGTGGAGGTGGAATTGTAGAAGGTGGGGGAATAAGGTTGACCAGCGAGAAAAGAGGAACAAAATAATCTTTGTGTAGCATATTTCAAAAAGTTATTATTATAATTTTATTTAGATTGGTTATAGGCAAAAAAATGGAGGTAGAAATATATATATATATATAATGAAATTTGAATAAATTAAATATACATATGTAAGAAACTGACTGTAAAATGAATTGAAAGATAGTAATTTTAGCGTAGGTTTAGGCCAGAGGTGTTTCTGGTGTCAAGGATATGTTGGTAGGCTGCGGAGTTCTGAAGGAGTGGTGGTGTTCAGAAAAACTCTAACTGTTAAACAGGTATTGAGGTTGTTCAAATCACGTGTTGTGTTGGCATGATTTGCCATTGGAAGGTCTGAGTTGGAAGTATAAACTTTTTGCTTGTGGCCATTTATCCTGTAGGATAGTTGTTGAGTGGTGAGACCTATGTAGGCAGTGCAATGGAGGCAGGTGAGTTGGTAAATAAGGTGAGGGGAAGCACATGTTGCATGTCCAATTATGGGAAAGGATTCTCCTGTGACAGGATGCTACAGATTATTTTATCCCACATTTATCGCTGGTCAACCTTATCCCCCCACCCCCTGCCATTCCACCCCACCCCATGTTTCCGCCTTTGTTTCATTCATGTGGTGGGTCGGTATGTTCTTCTCGCCCTCCTGCCTTCATCTGCAGTAAGTGACGGGTATTTTTTCCCTATCTTATCTAATTCTCTGTACATTATAATTTTTAACGTCTAAACACTTCAGTATAATCCATTCTATCAGTATGTTCAGTGTAATGATAATACAATGGCAAATAAAACTTAACCAATAATAGTAAATATCTATATGATAGAGGATAATTGTGCCCTGAGCCCTACACCAATGTTACACACTGATTGAGGTCTCAAACCTTAAACTAACTCATTTGATTCCTGAAGTAGAGGATCAAGCCAGCCTTTTTGCCTTTTCTCTACAAATGCTTGTATCAAGAAATAAACCCATCCTGTTACCTGAATTCATCTGTTGGCTGTGTGTTTAAAGGGGATTAGGTCAATGACATTGTACCTGCCTTCAGTCTTGCCTCCTTTTTGGGTATGCAATTGTGTATGAATTATTGTTGTCCCTACTAATTCCTTCAAATGGCCCTTCATATAAGAATTTAAATTTCCTAATCTCATTCTCTATTGCTGATGATTTCCAACATGTTTCAACAAACACTAAATCTTTACACTGAACAGGTATCCTGACTAAATTTTGTATGAGGTGGTAAGCGTAACTTTACCCTTCTACAAAAGCAAAAATCCTTTTTTCTAAATTTCCAGTTCACCTTTTCATGGTCATCATAAGCATTGAAACTTTTGAAGCGTTCAAAACTTTTTATAAAACTGATAGGGTGTAAACCTCCTTGATCTGTGAAATGTTCCACCTTATTCTTATCAGGGATGCATAGTGATGTTTGATTAGGTAGGCCAACTAAGTTATGAATGTGGGAGGATCTAAACTTACAAGTTTCTCTCCTAGATTCAATTCAGTCTGACATGGGAAGGAACTGTGGATATTGGTAGATGAAACAGCCGATTCATGTGGCCGATACGTAGTGGACTTCATAGTGGGCGAATTTGATCAACCCATGACAATTTCAACCTTCTCCACTTCATTACTCAAACCCACCAATTGGTCATCTAGACTCCTATAGTCTAATTTAACTTCATTCATTTCAACCCCGGTAAGTCTCTTATTCAAGCCTGAGTTAAACTGTTCAGTATCTTTTATTCTACTATTCTGGTCATCCATTCCATTCAAGATCCTCCTCTCAGTTTCTTTGATCCTTGAATGCACAACTTTGAGTTGTCCTTTCATTTCATGCAGTGGCGATAAATGCGGATCTGCCATGTACAGGTTTAATAGAACCCTGCACATGAGCTTGCAATAATGTATGGTGGGTATGTGAATAATTGTTAAAGCTTGCAGATTCGACTTTTTCTCTAAGTAAATTCACGGTTCGCTTTAAAGTTCACTCCGGATTTATTCACAAAACGCAGAAATATTATAAACCACCACCACTAATTAGACTTGTCCATTTGACCATGGATAAGACTAATCGTACTTCTTCTACACCGACTTCAGGTTCTCACCATGCTTCTGTCCAGCTAATTTAAACACAGTGTCCCGACCTTGAAATACTTTTAGCTCATCGGACTTTGCAAAGCACTTATTTAAAATGATTGACGGACATCACATTGCTTTTTTGACTTCTCAATGCTTAAATAACAGAAACATGGCTCACTATACAACTATACATGCCGCACTGTAACTTTTCATCCACCTCCCGCGGTGGCCAGCCTTAGACTCACCCAACAATTACTTTATTACACTGCGCGCCTCCACACTCAACAATGCTTCATGGAAACGACTTAAACCTTACAAATAATTGACTTCATTTATTTCTCTAACCATCTTCAGCTTCACAAATGTTTAATTACTGTCATTCAAATCCATTGTTTGATCGCCTTTCCACTCTTTCTATGCCTAGTTTACCTAATACTGTCTTACTACAATGCTTACCCACCTGACATGTTTTTGTTCAGTCTTCCATCTCATTAAACACCTTGTCAACCTTTTCTTTGTTCTTTTGAAGTTCTAAAACTAATTGAATGAGTTTCTTATTAAATTCTTTATACCCCCACTTAACATTTTATACAGTTAGTCAGCCCTTTCTACATACTTACTTAAATTCACTTGTAACATACCATAAGATTCTTGCACATCTGTTTCCAACTTAGATAAACGATCATCTATAGACTTAATAGATGCTTTATTAAACATTTATAATGATTTAACAGAGTTCTTGATTTCTCATTTAGTTCTATTTTCAAACTATCATAAGACTGCTTTAACCTCTCAGAGTCTGTTTCCAACTAAGATAGGCGGTTATCTAAAGACTTATTAAGGTTTTTTATTTCTTCACTTAATTGAGATTGTGTTGTGCCAAAAATCGAAACAGTATTTTTTTTCATCTGCATCTACGGTGACTAGTTCATGTTTGTTATGTCCAACAGAAATTTAAATCTGTAGCACTGATTTTGTGAGATACCACAGTACTTTTTTCTTTTGATGAATATGTTCCAATGCATGTAGACTGTAATTCTGGGGTCAATGATGAAAAATCACAATCTGTCATGTTTTCCTGATTTACAGAGCTCCCATTTTTACCCTCCATGTTAAAAATAATAAATTAATCTAGCAATTAAATGATAATTAGAACTGAATGGTCCCTTAAACTCTTTTAACCTAAATTACTCGAAACACATGAAAAGTCTCTATCCCACTTTGTGGGCCACATAAATTAGATCTTTCCAAAAGTTTATATTAGTCAATGCCTATAGGATAAGAAATACTGCAACCATAATTGCTTTCATAAAAACCAAGTCTTTTGAAACAAAGTGTAGGAAAAAATCGCTTATCTTTCGTCGTATTTTGTAGCCGGCGGGTTCACTTTTCCTCAGTCGGTTGTTTTCTTGTGACTTCGTCAAATATTTTTGTGTAATAGCTAGTTCACACACCGCTGGTAGTCGTGCTGTATGTTCCCAAAGAGTTCTTTCTTACTTTCATGATCTTTGGCTTCTGATAATAAATCAGTTTGTCAGTTTATGCCGCAAATTCCTTTTCTATAGCACTTAAGGTCACTGCACTGTCACTATTTAGGGTTTCCCGTGCTTATTCTTCTCAAATTTGTCGTTTAGCTGTTGTCACTGTTTATGATTTGATAAATGTCATGGTCGCCTAAGTATAGTAAAATGAAGGTTGGATACAGTCAAAAGCACATTTAATGAAATCCAATTGCCAACACAAATCACATCAATTACAATTGGACTTCTGCAATTTGTGAAAGCTCTCCTTAACTGCTCGTAGAAAGGATTTTCATGTATAATCCATTTGCATATGTATAAATATTTCTTCTGTTACATAGAATCATATAACTCTTCCTGAATATCACTTTGTGGTATGATTATAATCTGTTGAGTAGTTATTCCAGCTTCAGTTAATTCGTCACTACAGAAACTCGACATTCTCCCTAAGAATAAACAAACTTACCCTATCCAGTGAATTCAATAATACTAAAAATATTAAAATATATGTGATAATTGTATGATATCATATCTGTTATCCTACAGTGTCTTTCTTAATCACAGGTGCAGCTCCATATATGTTAAAAGCTGGTCAATTGTTTCAAGTATTTTTGTAATCTTATCCATGTTACATGTTTGGTGCATTGCAAAGGAGATACATTCTCTGTTGCCTTCTGTTAACAGAGTAATTTCAAGCAGGAAAATATGGTTCCTAAAAGCTCCATCTCGTGTACAGTTTTATAAGGATCGTCTGTCTGAGGATCCTCTTCCACCGTAACCTGTTCTCACTAGATAGGTAACTTGGTTATCAGCAGTGCTGTTCTACCAGGAGAACTTCCATCAAGTGAAAGATGTAGTTACAAGTATTAATGATGATAGTACTGCATATGTTAATGAAGCAAAGTGTGCATTTGATTGTGGTACTGTATATCAAGAAATCAATTTCATGCATGTACAGTATTTGTCACTTTCGAAGGCTATTAACAGTCTAGAAACTCATGGTACACCCCTTCACGAATCTATTCAGTTGCTTCCCAACACAATTCCTTCTTTAAATGCCGTCGCTGATGAAATTGAAGAAAAAGCTAAAATTAAACTCGGTAGGATGTTTGACTCAAACGCAGGACTGAAAAGATTCAGTTAACAAGTATTTAAGTGGAATCACACAATCTTTTCCAGATGAACGTTCCGAGCAGTCAGTACCATTGTACAAGTATTGCTCAGTCACATCCATTTACGTAGAACGATCATTTTCAGCTTATTAACTAATTCTGTCAGACAATCGGAACTTTTTTACCCCTAAAAACATTGAAAAGCTCTTGGTAACATATTGTGGTTCATCATTTTTAAGGAATGAAACCTGTATATCGGTGAGTTGAAATAAAATAAACCATTTGATAAGTGCGTTCATCCCTCGCCAAAACACTCTACTAGCACAAAGCTGCCTTGGTCCAAGAATTTATAATAAATTACCTGCAGATGTTATCAGTAAACCAAAGCATACCGTGAAGAAATGTATATCCGCTTGGCTTTTAGAGAACTATGAATTAATAAATTTTCGTCACTTGGTGTTAACCATATGTATATACACCGTCCAGTCACATTAATGTGATCACCTCTCAAAAACCAGAATAACCACCTTTGGCAGAGCGGATCAATGCAAGGCATGCAGGAAGAGAGTCAATTAGGTTTCTGAAGGTGTTCACTGGGATGTTGAGCCATGCCGACTCCAGTGCTGTGGCCAGCTGCGCTAGATTACATGGTTGAGGATCCATGGCGCAAACAACCTAATCGAGGTGGTCCCACAGATTCTCGATTGGGTTTAAATCCGGTCAGTTTGCTGGCCAGGGGAGTAAGGTAAACTCATCCTGGTGCTCTTCGAACCACACACATACACAGCGAGCTGTATGATGCCTCACATTGTCCTGCTGGTAGTTGCCATCATTATGAGGAAAAATTATTAGCATGTAGGGGTGGACATGGTCCGCAAGGACAGATACATACTTGTGCTGATCCATCGTGCCTTCCACAATGATGAGTTCACCCAGGAATGCCAGGAAAACATTGCCCAAACCATAATGCTCCCTCCTCCACCCTGGATCCTCCCGCCAATTGTTGCAGGGTGTTTGCTTTCAGACTTTACACGCCGTATGCGCCAACGTCCATCTGTCTGATGGAGCATAAAACTAGATTCATTGGAAAAAGCCACCTGTCGCCACTCTGTGGATGTCCAGTTGTGGTACTGGCGTGCAAATTACAGCCTCCGTCGCCGATGAACAGCAGTCAGCATAGGTGCATTAATCAGGCGTCTGCTGCGGAGACACATGCACAACAACGTTCGCTGAACCGTTGTTGAGGATACACTCTTGATAGCCCCTTGGTTCATCTGGGTGGTCAGTTGCTCAACAATAGCACGTCTATTTGCCCGAACGCATCTCCATATTCTTCGTTCGCCTCTGTCATCTATAGCCCGTGGTGCACCACATGTTCCACGCCGCTGATTTTGAATAGTGCCCTTTTGCCATGCACGGTATACTTTCACCATGGCAGCATGTGAACAGTTCGCAAAATTAGCCGTTTCCGAAATGCTTCCACCCTTGGCATGAAAGCCAATAATCATGCCCTTTTGGACATCGGATAAATCACTGCGTTTCTGCATTACGCCAACGATTGAAGTACTTTCCAATGCCCTAGGACGTCCTTTATATACCCTCCACTGTAATGTGCTGCCACCTGCCTTGGTTATTTGATGTTGAAGTTGAAAGTAGGTGGTGGTCACATTAATGTGACTGGACTGTGTATATATAGGTCTTAAATATTACTTTACCACTAAGAATTCTTAATATGTCCATGTACATGGAACAAATCTTTATAACAATTGTATCACTTGTGTCTTTATGTTCCTAATATACTCTGTTGATTATTGTTTATACACAATCAAGTAGGCCTATAGATTGTCCAAGAGATCTTAAGTCACTGTAAGTCTCCATAATGTAAAAATCAAGATAGTTACAACTTGAAGCCCACACACAAGTTTTACCTTATGTGGGATTCACAATATAGCCTTGTAATATTCAATACCATATTAAAATTGTATAACTGTTATTTGTGAATAAAAAAATTATTTGTGAATTTGCATATTCTTTAATTGTTAATGCATATTTTAGGTCTTTCTTGTGCATATTTTAGGTGTTTTTAGTGCATATAGATCTGGGCCTTACAAATATAGAAGGTAAAACAGAACTTTGGCGATAAATTATCACTTAATTTTGGGCAGAAGGAAGTGGGTAAGTTTTCATTTGTAGCAAAGGTAGTGCTGGTACAAAAATAACTTATTGAAGAGCTTATGAACAATATACCTCAAACTGCGTACATCTAGGAATTATATTTTCATGCTACCTTAACTGGAGATGAGGGAGAAAATTTAAGTCTAATCCAAACATTAACAAAAATGTAAATCACAAGGAAAGTGAAAATGACTCCTCGTTCACAAAAGTTGAAGGCAGCAATGGGGGAAGCACATATATCATGAACACAAAAAATACACGTTATTTCGGTCTTCATGTTCATGTGTGCACACACCGAAGTATCCTACATGACTGAGTGGATTATCAATATAGCGGTGGGACTAAGATGTTATATGTATATCACAGACAGTGATAGAAGTATAGTAGTCATATATCAAAAGGGTACAGAATGAAAAGATGAAAACAAAAATTGGGGAAATAAATATAGATATTTTTAGTTAAATGATAATACTGAGTGATGCGCCAAAGAAAGGAATTTTATCGGTGGTTGAGGCCGGGTGGGGGTCTGGTATATAGAATGTTTTGGTAAGCAAGTTCCCATCTCCGAAGTTCTGAGGCAGCGGTGGTTTTGGGGAAAACTCTGATTGCTCTCATGGTGAAACATTAATTGAAGTTGGAATTGTGGTAGTTAGCATGTTGCGGTATTGGCAGATATAGCTTGTGGGTGTGGACTGTTTTTCTGTGGCCATTCATTCTGGTCGATAGTTGTTGTGTAGTCAGGCCTATATAGGAAATTGTGCAATGGCGGTAAGTTAGCTTATATGATGTGGGTTGTGGAGCATGTGGCATGTCCAGTGATGAGGAAGGTTTCCCCTGTGACAGGGTTGCAATATATAGTAGTGGGAGGATGCATTTTGCAGGTTTTGCAGCAAGGCCTATTGCATGGAAAAGATCCATAGGGTGTTTTAGGAGAGTCAGATGGAGGGTATTTGTGAGCCAAGATGTTTTTGAGGTTAGGTGGTCTGCTGAAACAGGTGTGGGGGACAGTTGGCAAACATTAACAAAACAAATTCATTGTATTATATCCAAACTTCATCTATCGATTCTTTCCATTCTTATCTGGTATTCTGTTTTTAAACTCCATAGATTCTGGGAAGGATAAAATTATCTTTCTTACCTATTTTTCTACATATGCTACTGTTTGCTTAATATTGTCAATTTTAGTTATGTTTCTTCTTTTGATATTTTCATCTTAATAAAAGCATAAGGAGCATAAAAAATAATAAATGTCTGATGTCATATTTCTCTCTGCTTACAGGTAGTATAATGCAGATTTGAAGAAGTCAGCATCTCAGTTTTAGATCATATCAAAATGTGTAGGGAAACAATATTTTTATGCCACGTAATGTTGTTTTGCCATGAACAAATCCCTATGCAGAATGCTTTGTGTATATATTTCTTCCCATTTTTAACTTTTAAAATACTGTTTGCAGTCATTCATTAATACTTCACATATGGTGCAGGTAACTTTAACGTTGCTACACAGTTCATCTAGCATTAATTGTAGATATGTGTAGTTCGGTATTGTGTTTTTAAAGACTGAAGACTTTTTACTCGAGGACATGCAGCAAAAGCTTAAAGCATAGTGTGGAAATTGATTTTTTTTTTTTTAGAAAAATTTTCTCCACAAAACAGTTTTATGTACAGCATTGAAACTAATGCTTACTGTTATTCTTTGCAAGCTAAATTTTAATTATAATCTTTAGTAAATTCAATTATCATTTAAATGTCATTTTGCATTGAAACCAAGTGATCATAGTATGTTCACATACTATTGTGTTAAAAACTATTTTTGTATTCACACATTTAGCAGAAATATGTATTGTATGTGACATTTAGTTCTTTTAGAGTATGGTGCAATATTACATTTTATGCATGATAACGTAATTGTCTTTATATCTTTTTCCTCTGTTTCAAAAGAAAATATTTTATTCATTATTTATTAATTGTATAGTGATATTATTGCAAATATTGTGTATATGTATGATTGTACATATTGTTTACTGAGTCTTGTATATTTTTTGAAATCTCATGCTATATTTTTAATTAATGTCTGGTTATTTATTTTAATCGTGCAAGAAGATTTTCACTTAACGTTGTGAAAATTGTCAAAGAAGAATGTACATTAACAAGTGATTTATTAAAAATGATGTTGATGAATTATAATTATTTTATATATTATTTTGAGTTGTTACTACTTTTCTTGTAAAGAAACAAGTTTTTGTTAAAATACAGTTATTATTATCATCAGTAATTCACTGATATTGTAATTATAATAAAGAAAAGTGTTATTCCTGTTGAACAATATTTACACCTTGCTGTTTTCTCAGAACTCTTTCTTTTTTTGCATAAATAAGTGGTTACTTGAAAATTTAATTTAAATGTCTTTGTTATTAACAACCAGTTAATCATACACATTTTCAACAAACTGAAAATGATGTACTTGTTACCACAGTGGAAACATTATTTCATACAAGTTATTTTCACTTTTATTTAACATAATGTTTTATGAGGCATACAGACAAGCATTGCCAAGGCAAGTAAAAAGTCCCTTTCGTCCAGAGATTGTTGTCTGCTAACGTCCTTTGATCTGTGCACTTATTCTGAGCTGTGGTGAGACGTTACAAGTGTCCAACCCACATCTTGTGCACCTGAGGAATGTAGCTAGCATTATACTCTCATTTCTTAACCACGTAGGGATGAGCAGTGCATGCTAACGAGTCTTTAATTTCATAGACCACACACAATCACTTATCTACCATACAAGTATGAACAAGTTTTCTAAAGTTAACTCTAAACACTTGGTGAGCCCCCATCCATCGCTCTGGCACGTATAGCTCACAGTTAGGTAGAAACAATGGATCTTAATGACAAATTTGTGACTCTTCTATGGTTATTGGAGGTGAAACAAGAATAAGAAACTGGCACTACTGAATATATAACATGTCATTTTAACACTATGACCTCAGTTGAAAAGAGATGATAAAATGTTTTTCAATTTTATTAGGATGTCTCAATTCTCTTCCCTATAGGGTCTGGCATGCAGGTTTGGTAAAAATATGGTATCTGAGCTGAAAACATGTGAGCACAAGTTTCCCTACATCATAAACTCCTTGCATGCTTTTATTGCCACCATAGTGTGTGATGGTGGAACATTATGTATCTTGGAGAGCAGGGATATTGTCTTCAACGCTTGTTTTGCAGCAACTGTACAAACATCTTTTTTAAAAAATAAAAAAAAAATAACTCTCAACCTCAGGATGAGCAGTATGACAAGGAGGCGAATGAGTGATAAGACAAAACACTTCCTAGTCTACAACCTCAGGGGCATTAGCCACACTCCTGTTGTAATAGGCTTGGTGGCGTGATACAGGTGCTTGACTTCTTCCTTCTAATTCCAGGGACTAAAATCTCAACTCATCCTTATGGCTTAGATGGACCACAATGGTCTTCTAATACTGGAGATGGGGGGGGGGGGGGGCAGGAAGACGAAGGCTCGGGTTGCCAGCCCACTTGCTACTGAAATTATTGGTATTAATATAAAAGCAGTCTCCTGGATAAGGCTTCTCTTATAATGGAATGAATGGAGGGGACAATCTAGGGTTGCAGGGTCTTGTAGGCACTCTAAAATTAGTAAAAAGGCTAAGAATGTGACTCAGATGCTTGAAGCATCTGGCAGTAGGCAGGCTTCCAAACTTGTTAATTGTGAGAAGCTCGGCAAGTTTGCTGTGAAATGCAAACTCCACAAATCCCTAATTTGCAACAAAGGTGTCATCACCTGCCATGACATAATGGACTAAGAGCAGAGGGACTCATTAAGCAGCTGGAGAATGAGAAAGTGATTGAGGTTCGTCAGCTCACAGTGAATGGCAGTATGTAATAGACTGCCATCTTCTTTTGTATGGGGCTGATGTGTTGTTGCGAGTGCCAAACACTCGCTCGTACGATGGCAAATTACAGGGAAAACCTCACCTTTGAGAATTGTGACATGGCAACACATGAGTGCGTGGATTGTCTTTCTCTACTAGCCTTTAAGCTAGGAGATTCGTTTGAAGGAGTACTTGCCTATTTGGCATTACCTTCCTTCTTGCTTTTTTGTTGTTTTGTGTCTTTGCTTTTTGTATTTGGCTTTTCTTTCAGAGAATTATGATCCTCTTTTCTTTTTTTTTCCTTTCTTCCCTTTGCTGGCATGATGTGATTTGCCGGTTAGCATAGTACAATTGTTGCCGCAACTGCCTGTGCAGTCGCTTCAGCAACAATCTGTGGCAGCCTAGTGATGGTGTCGACAATCGATTGCATCTGTCGGTGCAGGTCAGCGGCTGTGTCTGGCTTCGAGGGAGGGCGCTTGCCGCCCCGTCCTCTCATCTTGGTGGCTGCCCCCAACACATGAGCATGGTAGTGATTGTAGCTTACCAAAGGTGCATATCAACTGCTCCAGGTCACATCCAGGCTGGAGCACGGAATGTCAAGTGTATCTTGAAGATACAGGAACTGTGAAAGCTAAATAGCTAATGTCTTATGATGACGCAAAGTTAAGGTGTTAGCTGCCCCCATTTTTGCGACTAGCTCCCATCAGAAAAGTAAGAATTGCTACTCTGATATGCTCATTTGAATGCAAATCTGGAGCAAACCTAGCCAAATCCTAAGGCCACAGGCAGCAGTAGCAACACACTATAGCAGCAGCAACAACAATGCCAGCCATTCATAAAGAGAATGTTACAACACCATCCACTACAGAGACAGTATCAGCAACTGCTGCTAGAAGTGCAAAGCAAGGAGAATAGATTATCCGAAGTTCAAACATATGGACTTGGCTCTGCGAAATTCTAATCATCACTTATTAGGGAGAAGAAGAGGCCAGTGCATTAAAGTATGGTAGAAAAATTGATAACTTTACTAATATCCATGATTGAGCAGATCAGAACCAATGGCACGGCGGATACAACACAAGTAATGAATTCACTTCAGCAGATTATTAAATCCTCCGATCCATGAACCCTACAATTAATATAAGACCTCACAAATCCCTTCCACATACTACACAACTTAACCTTCTTCAGTGGAACGGAAGATCCGAGTATTCTAATAGGGAAAGCTTGAACAATGAACTGCATAACAGCAAAATCTATATCGCACTATTATCTGAAACATGGTTCCAACCACAGAAAGATATTAACTTCAAATACTATCAGACATATAGAGACGATAGACCAGACGGAAAAGGAGGAGTTGCGATTTTGGTCCGACATCACATACCCCACGCAGGGCCGGTGTTAGGATTCTCGGGCCCCGGGTAAGCGATCATAGGCCCCTTATCTCCCCCCCCCCCCCCCCCCGAAGATATTTTTACTTTACACTTTGGTTCTTTTGGATAAATTCAGAACATTTTAATACAAAAATGTTCAAAATTATTGGTGCAGATTTAAAAATTTGTGTTTGGTTTCAATTTATTTAGGCACCCAGGCCAGCGGGGCCCCCTTTGGTGGCCCGGGCCCCGGGTACTTTTGCCCCGCTTAACCCTCCCTAACGCCTGCCCTGACCCCACGAATTTGAAAAATTAAATTCCAAAAACCTCCCTTTCCAAGTAATATCAATCTGACTACGACTTAAGAATCTTGAATGCTCAATATTATCTCTATACTGCCCCCCGCGAACTAGAATTAGTCGAACCGACTGGGATAACCTCTTCAAACAGTTACACCCCCCTTATCTAATAGCGGGCGACTTTAACGCTCATAGTAGAAGCTGGGGCTGTCAGCAAGAAGACTCCTATGGATCTGCCTTAATAGAAATGACAGAAGACAAAAATTTCGTCATAATGAACAATGGATCCCCTACATTAATCCCAAGTGTAGGCGGTTACCCATCAGCTGTCGACTTAACTCTTTGCTCCCCAAGTATTGCACCCCTAGTTACGTGGCAAACTCTGAACGACAGTTTAGGAACAGATCACTTACCTATCATACTCACCATAGGTTGTAACACCAACTACGAGTGGAAGGAATACCCCAAAAAACACTGGAACGTTAACAAAGCAGATTGGGTACTATATAAACAATAATTGGAGGAGGAAGTTAGCAGTATCCCCACTGACAAGTCGGGCACGGAGGCCTACAGACAACTATCACTTGCAATAACAACAGCAGCAGACAAATCAATTCCGCTCAAAATACACCAAAAATCCCCCAACAATTTGGTGGAATATAGAGTGCTCCAAAGCAGTGGCGAAAAGAAGATTAGCACTTGGAAACTATCGAAAGGAACTGACCTTAGAACACTATTTAACCTATAAACAAACATGTGCAAGCATCAAACGAACATCGAGAACACAGAAGCATCTTAGCTGGATAAAATACTGCGAAAACCTAAAGAAAGATACAAATATGAGCTCCATTTGGCAGCAAATAAGATGCTTGAAGAATAGGAAAACTTCCACAGCAAGCACAAACATAGACAACTCATGTGTAGAGGCTATAGCGAAAAAAATTGCTCCAGATAGTGCCAACCACAAAAACTTTAAATTATTTTTTGAAACCAGAACAACCTTCCGAAACACGAACTATGCGTCCCATTCACTGTGAGGGAGGTACAGCAAAACATTCTCAGACACGACACCAGGTAAAGACAGAATACATTACTCGATGCTATACAACTTGCCTACCTCCGCCCTTCAGCTCCTAACTAAATTTTTAACGAAATATGGATGAAAAAACAGACCCCCATAGAGTGGAGAATGCAGTCTATCATACCTATTAAGAAACCCAACAAAGATCCTAATCATCCTGGATCTTACAGACCTATCTCTCTAATGTCGTATGTTTCCAAAACTTTAGAGCATATCATAAAAAATAGACTAGAATGGTGGCTAGAAACGAACAGCTTATTACCTACATCACAATTTGGATTTAGAAAGGGAAAAAAGTACACTCGATAACATATCATTAATAACCACAGATATTAACATTGCATTTACATGGAAACAATATTTAGGAGCAATAATCCTAGATATCTCATCAGCTTATGACAATGTCGTAATTAACATTCTAATGCAAAAACTCCAACTTGGGAATTCCACATAAGTTTGTAGCAGGAATCCGCTCCCTCATATCAGAAAGGATCATATATATCTCAACTTTAGGTGAATTGGTAGGCCCCCGTTGGGTCTACAATGGACTCCCACAAGGAGCGATATTAAGTCCCCTCCTATATCTAATATACATGCACGACTTAGATAAGATCTTTTCTCCCAGAATATTAACCCTTCAATTTGCGGATGATATCGTAATATACACTATATGCTCAACAATAGAAGATGTCTTCGAACAGTTGAATATGGGTGTTCGTTAAGTGGACATTCCATAATGGACTATCCATTTCAAACGACAAATCATCAGTGGTGATATTTTCCGAACGGAAAATTCCCGAATCACCCAGGATACAACTAGGACCCCACTCATTCTCAGTGAATAAACAGAGTCGTTTGGTATGACACTAGACTCCCAGCTTACGTGGAGAAAACATATCTGACATATAATAGCCAAATCGGACAAGCGAACATCTTAAGAGCAGTGGTGGGATTAAGATGGGGATCCCATCCTAACGCACTTCTACTTCTATACAAATAAGTTATCAGATCCTTAATAGATTACGGCAGCATCTTCTACACAAATGGCACCAAAGACGCATTGCAAAAGCTGGACTCTTTGCATTATCACTGCCTTAGAACATATTTAGGAGCACTAAGATCCTCACCAACCAACACTACTAGTAGAAGTTTTCTAAATGCCTCTCTTCATAAGAAGAATACAACTCACAGAGCAATTCATAGTGGAAAAACTGAACATCACTACACACCCACTGAAGGAACGGTTAAGTAATCTTTAATACTGGATGCACAAGAACGCAAATAAACACACAGGTGCCCTGAAAAACACCCCACTATTTAACATGTACAACAAGTGGGAGGAAAGGGGAAGCAACATTACGAAGTTCCCCATACACCCGATATTCCAAGCCCCCCACCATCTCAGATTTCTAAAGATAAGAGTACAGTGCTTGGACCATACGACGGAAGCAATGCCAACTATTCTCTGAGGGCCCTGCTAGACAACTCGGACACAAACACAATCTACATATATACAGATGGATCCAAAAACAATTCTGGGGATCGAATAGGCAGCGCAATATATTGCCCCAAAACACAACACCAAACATTACATTATTTACCACCGCAAACTCCAATATGTTTAGCAGAAGCAATATTAGAAGGAGTAAGATATGGCCGGACCAGGGGACCAAAAGAGGTGGTTATAATAGCCTACTCTTTGAGCGTTATCAGGAGCATTTCAGAACCCAAGTGGAACTATAAAGTTGGCGCCCTTGCTAACAGAAATACTTCACGAAATACACCTCAGCAACAACCTAGGGATCAAAACGAGGTTAATATGCATACCCTCACACCAAGGGATCAAATACAAAGAATATGTAGACTTGCCAAAGAAGCCATCTCAAATGGACAAAGAATAGAACTAACACTCCCTCCAATCCGCATTCTTGCATGAGATTAAACAGGGAGCGAATAAAATATGGCAGTCAGGATGGAACAACTCGATGAAACAGAAAGGCGCTATTTATGGCCGCATCCAACCAGTCATCCCTTCCAAACCGTGGTTCCACAACTGGAAAGTAAACAGACACCACTTAACCAACAACATGAGAAGCCGATTCATCATGACAACTTTCCCAGCCACTTAAAGTGGATAGGATTGAGAGACAACCCACTATGCGACTGCATTGATCATGTAGTAGGGGATATAAACCATCTCCTTTCATGCAATAAATACGCCCACATGCAGGACAGAATGCTAAATGACCTCACGAAATGTAACATTCCTCTCCCAACCAACACTTCCATCCTGCTCTACTCAAATAAACAAGAAATACTCAAAATCATAATGAGCTTCTTTAATGAGGGAAACATCCAATTATAAATTTTAGACAAGTATAAAATCCATCAGGAAACGACGGGAACAAAGTTAGTACATTTACAATCGTACACCACTTGAACCCACAAATTGTATAATAAACTCTCTACGGAGCAGATAAGAAATATAATACAGTAAGTGATTTTATGTCGACTCATTATAGTGTAACACCAAGAAGTAAACAGATAGATATAGAACTGTAAAGAAATTAAAATGTGAAAGGTCGTACAATGTAAACTGTTGTGTATAGAACTGTAAAGTATGTAAATCATGTATATTTAAAACTGTAAATGAAATTAAATGTAAATTGAAATGTAGTCTTCACGGGTTTTCCGCCGTATGTTGTTGAAATGCGACAACGAGCTTTCGGCGGCTGACTCTGCCGCCATCTTTAGGTTGAATGTTGTGCAGGGAGAACCAGCGCTGCACTGACGATGTCCTGGCCTCCGCGCGCCCTTATAAGGCCTGGCCTCTCCCCTCCCCTCGCTCCCTCCCGCGGCTGCCGTCTTGCACACGTTGTTGATTGGCTGGCGGGGCGACTGTCCTAGCCAACCCCAGTAAGCCGGAAACATTCTCCGACGGCACCTCGCCACCTCTCTGATTGCAGGGTGAATGTTTCAGAAGGGACAGAGCCGGCTTCCACGCGTCACTGAGCCAAAGACCCGTGTCCCTGTTGACCGTGTTGTTGTCCAGCCATATTTCTATTGCTCGTTGTCGCAATTCAACAACATACGGTGGAAAACCCGTGAAGACTACATTTCATCGATATGCCGTGAAAGCCTTCAATCTCACATAAATGTAAATTGTTAAACTATATAAATAGAACTGTAAAGTAATGAAATGTGAATTGTCATAAAACGCAAAGAACTTGGCTGTGTGGCTGATAAGGCCGAAAGCCATTTAAAAAAATATATATAACATGAATCTTTGAGGCTTTCACAAATTCAGAGATGTCTGTCTGATTGTGGAGTGCTGGTGCATGAAGTTAGTGCTGTTCATCACCTTCCAATGAGCGAAGAGACATCCGAACCAGGAGAGGTGAGGTAAGATAGGTAGGATGGCTCTCATCCTTCAGTGTAACATGAATGGTTTTATGACTCACAAGGAGGAATTTCATGTGAAAGATGAGGGCCCAAAAATGAAGCTTTAACTTCAAAATGCTTTCCTTGCATTATGTTTAGAAACCGAGTTTGTTTTAGAGCAGTATTTGTTCTAACAGCTAATATGATACATTTATTCAAAGATACTTTGTGATGGAACAGTTAAATATCTCTTAATCTGAGCCTGCTGATAATTTGGAAACAGATAAAGTACATAAAAGGATTAATTTTCGTAGGGCTGGTTGTGGGAAAGTATTTTGAATTTTTTGAAACAAAATGAGGAAAAAATTAAAGAAAAATTTAGTTGGTTATTAAAAATAGATGCTTTTGTTTCTCAAATATTAAGTATGAGTGGCCTTGTGAAACCTGCTAATTTCAAATAAACATGATTTCCAGTACAAGCTATAAAGTTGTGGTTGTTGGAGCTGTTATTTTGAAAACGATCATTAAATACAGTGGCCAAAATAAAGACTTCTTTCAACACAATTACAACTATACAGTTAACATAAAAACACCTAAAGTTTACTGCCACAAATTGTTGTTTCAAATAATTTTAAGCTTTTAAAAAATTACTAATATGATGTCATAAATACAATGCAATAAAGATGAAGATTCGTGGTTTGCAAATGGAGGAAGATTAAAGCAGCCATCTGGCAATGATTGTTGTTTCCTGTTAGCATTTGAAATGCAGTGTAATTTTTATTCTGACACTGCAAAATATAGTTAGTTCTTTTACTTCTGGAGCAGATGATTAAAAATAAATTGCCACTACATAGAACCCATTTACATGTAGGTGTGAAAAGTAGAGGAACTGCACCACTTTCTTCACCTACCTGCATGAGTCATATGGTAGACTGGTGTGTGTACAACCCTCCTTGCCAAGCGGTCCAGTCCTAGGTACATGAATAAGATTTTTAAACAAATATTGTAAAGCAGGGCCGCATTTAGGCTCTGTGGGCCCCTAGGCTATACATGTGGTGCGGGCCCCCTGCCGGCAGTGGCTGGATTCTTAAATTTCGAAAAATTTTGAAATATTCGAAATTCGACCTAAAAAATTTATGGGCGACCTTTTTTTTTTTTAGCTCTACTACCTGCCCAGGCGAGGGTTGTGGTGTGGTGAGGGGCCCCTCTTTTTGTGGTGCGGGCCCCTAGGCTACAGCCTATGTAGCCTATGCTTAAATGCGGCCCTGTTGTAAAGTGTGTTCATATTTTTGTGTTGTGCCTGTCGAAAGTGATGGATATTTTCATATCATTCCTTATTTTCATTGTCTACTGGCTCTTTCATTGTCACCACTATCGAACAACTCAATATTATTTATTTAAAATTGCAATGGAGTGCACGCTCTGATGGCAATTTTCCTACACATCCATGTTACCCCCTTTCCTGCACCCACCTACATTTGCTGTCTACAAATTTTAACTTTAAATTCTTTCAACATTTTTGGTAAATTATTCATCATTTTTCTTGGTAACTTATTCTAATCCCTGACATCATTACCTAAGAAAGAGAATCTTCCTCCATACTTGTTCCTGAAATCGAGTGCCAGCTTGTGGTCATGGTCATCTTTTCCGTTCCATGCATTACTTTTAATTCTTACACCAATATCTCTCCATGCCTCATCACCAATATACACCTTGTATACTCCCATGACCCTCTAGTAAACAATGAGTGACCAAACAAATGTCAATTGTTGGCAGATAGCTGTGAACTATGACATCAGTGCAATCAATACAAGGACCCATCTTTCTTGCATACATTTTCTGGCACTCTCATCTTTTTTGCCCAAACCACATAGTTTACAATGCATTATGTATCTGCACTGTCATCCTTACTGTGATTTTAGCTATGACTACTATATTCTATATGACCTATAAATTTAAAAAATACTCAGTAAATTTTTGTGAAAAATTGACAATCATCTTTTCTTTCCTGTGCTCTTCAATTTTTAGCATAGTCTAAATCAATGTTTCTCTGTGTACAGGAGATATATTTCAGACCTACATGCCACCCAGTGCTAAGAGGGTACAACCTATATTGGAAGGAGCGATCAAACTAAGGGAGGAGTGGCTGTGTTTGTGGGTGATACTGTCCACTCCGAACCTATTTCTCTCACCTCTCCATTATGAACAGTAACAGTGAGAATACAAGGTCACTTCTAACTGATAGTATGCTCTATCTATTTTCCACTCAATATCCCCATTGTTTACAATGAATTGGTAGAATTAATTGGCTATTTCTTCTGCTCGGAGATTTCAACGTCCATAGCGCACTGCGAGGATCGACCACCAATTACTCACAGACAGGGTAGCTAACACACTAAAAGAAGTTATCAGGCAGCTGCTATTTCCATCCTGAAAAGTAGAGGAATGCCACAAAGAATGCCTTCCCCATTGGACCACTCAAAGTAGCAAACAAATGTTGCGTAATTTTACGTTTTGCCCAACACTTGACAACCTAGTAGCGTTCCAATTGCAGGAGCTGAGGCGTGTCATATTATTAAAGAGAACAAAAAGACATCATGGAAACAGTTTTTGAAGATGATATACTGTTTCACATTGCAAGATACTCTCGATCATTAGCATCTAGATTACTGATTCGGGAGCGAGTAGAATGTGAAGTGTGAAGCATTGCGCAACTGCTGGCAGAAATCTCTGCTCTGCCAGATTGTACGTTTGGAGGAGTGTTATATACTTCACTTCGCATAGTACCGAGGCAAACAACAGCCTGTTCACTGAAAGGGAGACGGAATCTGCCTTAAACTACACCAAAGACTACGCGCCAGGGCCTGATCGGATCCAGTACCAGATGCCGAGGCATCTTAGCAAAGATGCTAAAGAGTACTTTCCGGACATTTTTAATAATATTTGGGATGAAGGATACTGCCCAAACTAATTGAAAGAAATAACTTTAATTTTGCTATTAAAATCTTGCACGGTAGCTATAGTAACATTGCTTTAACGAGCTACGTTGGGAAGACACTGAAGCATATGGTAAATTACTGCCAAGTCTGGTGTCTAGAATGCCAAAACCTGGTGAGCCCCTTATATATATACACACAAGCAGATATAGTCTACCTGATGGTATGATATTTTAAAGCAGTTGTATGTTGGTGTTTTAGAGTAAATCTGCCCCATTTTTTACATTTGTTTTGATCACAGCGTTGCTTCAGTTGCCTAATTTGTTGTGAAGTGTCAGATTATTTTTCCACAAAAACAGGTTTCCTAAGGGGTCAGTTTAAAAGTGACCTTTTTCGCTGCTGCTGCTATTAACTGCTTTTGGTCGGTAATAAGATTCGCTATTTCTTATTTATTGATGAATTAACTACTTTCTGTTCATCTAGCCTGACAGGTTCTAAAAGGCAAATGCAGTTCATACTTTACAGACTAGATTAATGATCAGTACCCAATGGTTTTCATTTTTCTACAGAGAAAACCTAATGTATGTTTTAATCGTAGTTATGGTCTTTTACCTTGAACACCATTTTAAGTTTTAATGAAATTGTTTGCTTCTGGATATAATTTTTGACAACAGGTTCATCTGGATTTCTTACAATAGACATGAGAAAACAGAGCCTTTAAGGCTCTGAATCTTTTAAAATGTTTGTGTGGTAGGTCATAGGATGCAGACCGCGCTCCTGCCTGCTACAATTTTATAGAGACTTTATACGATCGTGGTTGGGGTATGGTTATGTTGTGCATGGTTCACAATGGGACAAATATCTTCAGATGTTGGACAGTGTCCACCATGTAGGAATTTGGTTTGCCATGGATGCGTATTGCACCAGCCCTACTCCCAGCTGACACTGACAAACAGCCTCTTGTTATTTTTGCCATCTTCTCAAGGTACCACAATTCATCTACATCTACATCCATACTCTGCAAATCACAAACATTGTGGGTGGCAGAGGGTGCTAAGCACCAATCCTAAACCCGCCCATTCCAATCCCGAATAGTGCGAGGAAAGAAGGAATACATATAAGTATCAGTACGGCATCTTATTTCTCTAATCTTATCCCTCCGGTCATTGCGACCTAAATAGGTTGGCGGAAGAAGTATTCATTGCACTCGTAATTTAATTTTTTTCGCATATTCTCCAATAAGTTCGAACGCAAGCTACGTCGTCTGTCTTCCAAACTATCCCAGCCCAATGTATCAATTCTGTGACGCTTTCATAAGGGCTGTAACAACAAGTCACGAATCTAGCGGCTCTCCTCTGCACCCTCTCAACTGAGTCAATCAGAACCTTGCGATACGGATCCCAAACCCCACAACAGTAATCCAGATGCGGACACACCAGTGTTTTATACGCTATCTCCTTTGTTTGAGCATTACAATTCCTCAAAATATGACCTATGAATCGTAATTTAGAATTTGCCTTGCCTACGACGGAAGTTATGTGCATGTCCCATTTCATGTTGCTTTGTACTATCATCCCCAGATACTTCACGGAATCAACCGTGTCAACAGGTGAATTGTTTATTTTGTACTCGTGAACAACCTGATTCTTCTTGTTACTTATTCGCATTGCCTTGCACTTTTTGCAATTAAGTGTAAGCTGCCATTTACGGCACCAATCGAAAATAGCATCCAAATCACACTGAATTTCTAAGCAGTCGTCGGAGCACCTTATTTCCCTATAGATAACCGCATCGTCGGCAAACAATCGCAACCAGCATTTGACGTTGTCACCTAGATCGTTTATAAATATTAAGAAAAGAAGTGGACCTATTACACTTCCCTGAGGAACGCCCGAAGTAACATTTATCTTAGATGAGGCTTCCCCGTCAACAACGACATATTGTGATCGACCAGTTAGAAAATCACGTATCCACTCACAAATCTGAGCCGAAATACCGTAAGCTCGAATCTTCGCTAAAAGTCGGTTGTGTGGCACAGAATCAAAAGCTTTCTGAAAATCCAAAAAAACCGCATCAACTTGCGAACCTGCATCGATAACTTTCATTATGTCGTGGGAAAATAGGGCCAATTGTGTTTCACACGATCGCTTCATCCGAAATCCGTGTTGGCATGGTGTAAGTAACTCGTTCTCATCTAGAAACTTCATTATGTTCGAGCATATGACATGTTCCAGAATTCTGCTGCAGACCGATGTTAGAGATATGGGTCGATAATTCCTAGGATCACTCCGATCTCCTTTCTTAAAAACGGGAATTACCTGGGCTATTTTCCAGCTAGAAGGTACTTTTCTCTCTTCTAGTGATTTACGGAACATATCTGACAGAAATGGTTCAATATCCTCCGCGTATTCAGAAAATACTCTTACCGGTATACCATCGGGACCCAGCGCTTTACCCCACTTCAGGAGTTTTAATTGCTTTACAATTCCTAAGCTATCAATTTCTATCGGATCCATCTCTAATTCCACACGATGTGGTAAAGTGGGGATGTTTTCCAAGTTTTCTTGCGTGAATGAATTTTTGAATTCGGTGTTAAATAAGGTAGCCTTGTCGCGGCTGTCTTCAACCTCCCGTCCGTCTTTTATTAGAACTGGCTTATTGTTCCCACTACAACTAACTTTTTTTTACATACGACCAAAATTTCTTAGGGTTTTCAGTGAGGCTCTTAGAGAGAGAATTTTCACGAAAGTTATTAAATGCCTCACGCATCACATTCTTAACACGTCCCCTTATCTGCTCTAACTTATCTAAATCAGTCCGATGCATCGTCCTTTTTGATCGTGCATGTATCTTCCTTTGCTTCTTGAGTAACCTTTTAACCTCCCGTGTGTACCATGGGGGATCGTTCTCTTCCCTGATTGTCCGTTGGGGTATATGCAAGTTCATACCTTCCCCAAGTATATGTAGGAATCGATGCCACATCTCTTCAACGGTGCCTCCTGCTACCAAGAAGGTGTGGTAATTATGCCTCAAATACGCTCTAAAACACTCTTTTGAAGCCTTTTCGAATCTGTAAACGATCCTCTCTTTTCTCTTTCTGCGTGTGGTTGTTAGTTTTACTGTAACAATTACAGCTTTGTGATCACTTATTCCTGCGGTGGTAGAAATATCCGTGAATAGTCCGGGCCTATTTGTAACAACTATATCTAAAATATTTTCGTTACCGTTGAGGCATCGCGTTGGTTCAGTTACGAGCTGTTCAAGATGGTGATCTGAGAAGAGGTCTAGAATGATTTCGCAAGCTGCTTTATCCCTGCCCCCAGTAACGTGAACGTAATTAGTCCAGTCGATATCAGGCAAGTTCATGCATATTACATGAACCTCTTGTTTTCTTCACCATCTCCTCTTGGTGCGACACTTCATGTACATTACCTGAACACATGGCAGTCATTTTTAAAACGCAATTTTGAATCCACCTTTCGAACGTCCCTACTCCAGCCGTCATGGAACTATCATATACTTCAGCTACTGTACATGGGTTATTAGTAGATGTAGCTGGGTGACTGATCTTCAATCAGCATCTTTCGATTTCTTTTCAATATGCAAGATTTTGCATGAAGTTTAAATAAACTTTTTCCTTGAAGACTTCCTAGGCATTTTTAAGTGCATACTTCCTTGCTCTAACCAAAAAGAAACTTAACTAACATCAGCTAACTGGTACCTGAAAGTTCTACAAGATGAGGTTAGAGCTGTTTCTGAGATACCAAATACAAGAATAGGTCTTTACATATATATAATTTTTTTTGTAAAATTGTGTTAAAAATTTGAAAAGCAAAACTTTGATCTATGAATGAAATTTCATCCAAATTGCTAGAGCGATTTCCGAGAACATCCAGTTTTCCATCTCATAAACTTCTTTTACAGAAAAATGCTATTATTAAGTAGAAATCTCAGTGCTAATCAGGTATTAATTAGAGGTGCGAGATTAGTGGTTATTCACTTACACGAGTACATCATCAGTGCTAAATTTATTCACTCCGATAAAACTATGCTCATACCTCGTATTAACCTCATCTTCTGATCCAACCAAGCCTCACATGATGTGGCGGGCTCGGATGTGACCACATCTTTCCCCCTGCCATATGTCTCGCCTCCTACATGAGTAAGACTAATGTCGAAATATTGTGTAATTCTTTTGTTTTTGTGTTTTTACGTGTCTCGCCCTCCTGCCTTCATCTGTGGTAATTATTACTACTCTTCAAAATAAAATACCTTGAATTAATAAATACTTGCATTTACTTATTTCCACATTATTATTTTACCGTTCGGTGACTGACCATGATATTATTCACATGGGTCAGCAAGTGTGTAAAAATTATTCATTTAAAGTTATAAGAATTCCTTGCTGGAACCAAAGAGAACTTAACTAACATCAGTCGGCTTACTGGTACCTGAAACGTGTACGAGATGGCATTAGAGCCGTTTCTGAGGTACCAAATACAAGAATTGATGATTTTTTGTAAAATTGCATTTTTGCAGGGAAGACATCTATTTAGGTAAACTTAAAAAACAAAATAGTATCTAAATATGAAAATTCATCCAAATCATTAGAGCCATTTCCTAGATCCCAAATATATATATATATATATATATATATATATATACAGGAGCAGATTCAAGATTTTGGTTTGGGAGGGGCTTGAGCAGATTTTGGTTTGGGGGGAGGCTTGATTCGGGTGAGTGTAGACTTAGATACCTTGGGGGGAGCTCCCCTTAGCCCCTCTTCCTGGATCCGCCCATATATAAGAATTGCTTGTTTCAAGATATGGATATGACTTGCCCATTTTTTTATCGCCAGGGTAAGAGTAAATTTCTACCCTAGCTTCCAAAGATACCCAGAGTAATTTTAGGTCTGCCAAGGTTCAACAAGCTATTTACAGCCAACAACATTTTTATTAAAGTTTTTAAACCAACATCACGAACTTATGCCGGTATATATGTATGAATCTAAGCAGACTAACTGAGTGGGTTGCTCTATTGTGTTCCCTTGAGCAAGCTTGGTAACATGTGCAACGTATACACAGCGGAATGTTACCCTTTGCTTAAGTCGCGCAATAAGAGAATAAGTCATGACATGGAGTACTTCATATGTTGTAATTCCCACAGCTACACTTAGGCATTAGGAAACCTGTGCCCTGCAGTCCAGAACATATAGGACGCAGTCCAGTTTTATTGAAGAAGTAGTTACGCAGCTGGGTTCCTGGCCATATTGGAATCAGTGAACGAGTCAGTGGATGGAGCTGCCAAGTTGCCAGTAACAAGGTCAGACAGATCTTGCCTCAGCTGCAAAAAGAATTATCTTTGATATATAGCAGAGGCAGTGATTGTAAGTCGAGCGTATACATGGTATGTTAATTATGTCAACTACATTTACACACTTCTTCATTTTATACAGAAATCTTACAGACACTTGATGCAGAAGGACATGTGTCTGTAATATGCTTGGCTTTCTCAAAGGCATTTGATGTTATTGACCATAACGTCTTGCTCACAAAATCTGAACATTAGGAGTTAGAGGAGTAGCTAAAAATTGGATAAAGTCATACCTGTATGATTGGAAATAGGTTGTTGAATGTAGTTTTAAGACACAACAGTGTAAAGTATGTGCGCTCATATTGCAAATACATGAAATATTGAGTGTCATATGGGTCAATTCTTGGGCCTTTACTGTTCTTAGTATATATAAATGATCTAGAAACATCAAATACCTGCCAAAATTATATTAAATATGCAGATGACACCAGCATATTAATGAAAGAGGAAGTGGAGTGGAGTGCCACACAAGCAGCCGTGTCGCGCTTCGCTCTCGAAGTTTAGTTCATTTTGATCGGGAAAAAACGAAACGCAGAATTTTCAAAAGTCGCGAAGGTGGAAAATTAGTGTTTTAGTGACTGTGTGTGAAAGTGGATCAATAATAACTAAACAAACATTGGATCTGTGAACAATTATTTGGTTTCGATTGGTTGCGGCAGCCACCTGCTTCGCCGCACAGCTCAACGCCTCGCGACGTCAGCATGTTGACAGCTCAGCGGTGTCCAACAGCTGCAACGTAAGTAAAAAGCGCTCGCAAGACAATGGCAGCGGCTTCCTCAAGTGCAAATAAAACCAATGAAACCCCAATGCTAGCTGAAAAATATGAAAATCTGGTCGGCTTTTTAAATGAAAACTTGGGCAAAAAATTAAATGAAACGCTACTCCGTGAAATTAAAGACAAGCTTGCCAGTTGGGCGGTTGCGGTTTCTTTCATAGAAGGAAAAAATTCAGAATTAAACAAAGAATTAGAGAGGCTAAATAAAACAATCGAGGAACTTAAGTCAAATAGAAACACAACTTCTCGGCCAAGCTATGCTACAGCGGCTAGTAAGGCAACTAGTTTAACAAAAAATAGAATCACACCCACGAAAACAAGTTCTCTTTTCGTGAGCTCAAGGCGTGGCGAAAATCCAAAAGTAATTGTGGAACAGATTACCAAAATAATCAAACCATCAAAAGACAAAATAAAAATTAATAAAATAAGAAGTACCAATAACTCAGTAATTATTGATGCAGAAACTAAAGAGGATGTCAAAAAATTGATGGAACACAAAGAATTAAATGAGACGCTAAAATGTGAGCTTCCAAGAAAGAGGAAACCATTGGTAATCTTATATGATGTACCAAAAAATTTGGAAATAAATGATCTAGTAGACAAAGTATATGAGCAAAATTTTGAAGTTAAATTATCAAAAGAGGAGTTCGAAAGCGGTTTCTGCCCTAAATTTAAAACAGGACCCCGTGAAAAGCCAACCGTTCATCACGTTATAGAAGTAAGCCCAGCTATGCGCAAATTATTACTAGAGCAACATAAAATATACGTGGAATTCAGTGCAATCAATTGCAAAGACTACACCGTGGTACCAACTTGTGTCAAGTGCAGAGACCTCGGACATGTGAGTAAACACTGCAAAATGGACATAGAGACTTGTAGTCATTGTGGTCAGAACAATCACAAGCGTGATCAGTGTGATAAGAAGTCGATGCCTCAAACGTGCATCCCATGCCAGAAAAGAGGTAAGTCATGCAAAAACAAAGGAAAGGATTGTCCCACGTATCAACTGCTATTGCAACGCCTAGTTAACAGAATAGATTATGGCTAGTCTACAATCCAGTTGCAGGACAGATCAAGAAATGATGGAGAATATAGCAGATCTGATATACAGAGCAGTTGGAAAAGTGGGAATGAAAAATCAAAAGAAGAGAGACAACCCCCCATCTCGTAGACGAAGAAATGCTGCAAGAGCCGAAACATTTAGGAAGAAGAAGGCGATGGAAATGCAGAAAACGATGGTAAGCGCCGGCGTGCAAACAGATCGGCAGCTGTTAATAGACGAGCAAATAGACGAAATTTCCTCCACCTCTGACTCGTATTATTGCCAGCGTTTTGTTAGAGGCGGTGGGCTCGGATATTCAAAAGAGAATGAATATCATCTTCGCAAACCAAGTATGCGTACCAACCAAATAAAACACCCGAACTTTGTGAAAAGTCAACCGAATGCCATTACTGCAGATCCAGCGGTATTGTACGCCGATTTTGAAGATACACTTCGGCTAACTAGACTCGAAGAAGTGCATACACTTACACTTGCCCACCGACATTTGACAAGAGTCCTCCATCCTGGCGGTAAAAAACATAACGTTCCCGCAACCTTCGGCAATCGACAGAATACAACTGAGGTCACTAAATTTTCCAACAGATCCATCTCAGCTCCTGACACTAGTTCACAAGATTTTTGAGAGAAGAGGAGAAATATTTGATCCTGAGGAAACATACAAGCAGTTTGTCATGACCCATGGACGCATTCTGCTAGATACAAGACTACCTTGGCCCCAGTGCAATGTGCACACAAGACACCCGTAAATTCTATGTTAAAAGTTACTCAGCTGAATAATAAAGGAAACGCCATGGTTCTACATGAAATCAGAAAGGTGGCTGAGGAATTGAGATCAGATATTATTTGTGTACAAGAACCGTACTCCTGGCAAAGCAAAATCCCGCACATGCCTGTAACATCACGAATAATCACAGAGGGCAATAACCCAATGGCAGCAATAATCGTTTTAAATAAACAGATAACAGTTACAAAAATTACGCAGTTATGTGATGAACACACAGTATGTGCTGAGATAGGAGCAGCATGGGGAAGCTTCATAATGGTAAGCATGTATTTCCAGTACAGTGACGAGATCTTCCCATACTTAGATAGAATACGGCAGATAGATGCAGCTCTGGGAAATTATCCACTCGTTATTGCAGCGGACGTCAATGCAAAGTCTGCTCTTTGGCACAGCAAGAAGACTGACAGGAGAGGGCAACTTCTAGAAGAACTGTTAAGCGAATTGGGTCTAGAGGTTAGAAACCAAGCACATAATCCTCCTACTTTCTGTAACAGTGTTGGCGCAAGAACAAATATCGACGTAACAATTACAAACATTCATGCGGGGAATTTGCTTTGGGGGTTGGAGAGTGCTTGACAACATGACAACAAGTGATCACAATTTGATTGTCTTTGAACTGGGCAGAATGCAGACAGAAGAAAACAGTGGCAAACAGAAACATTAAAAACAGTATATAACATCAAGAAAGCTGCATGGGGAAAATTAAGGAATGTGTTCATTCCACCGGATTTGCCAGAAAACCACTTCGATGTAGACAAAGCCGCAAGAGAGCTGACAACTGCAATACAAAGTGCCATGAAACGGGCGATACCACTAAAAAAGATAGTAGATCCCACTGACAAAATATGGACAGAAAAACTTAAAAAAACTACGACTAAACATGAGAAGAGCTAGCAGAATGTATCAACAAAGCATGGTGCAGCAGATAGAAGTTTCCTCCTTGAAAACTACAGGCAGAAGAGGCAGATTTTCAAAGACGCGATGAGAGAGACAAAACAAAATGCTGGGAAGTCTTTGTGAGGGAAAACCTCATGAACAATCCATGGGGTATTCCTTACAAAATAGCTGCAGGTAAAATCAGGCCTCCCACAATATTATCCACAGTAAAAAGAACAGATGGACGATTAACCACGAATTGGAGAGACTCAGCGGAGGAGTTATTAAAAGTTTTGCTTCCTGATGACAACCCGGAAGAAGAAACAGTAGAACAAGCTACACTACGAAGGAACATGTGGCAGCCCTGCTGGAGTCAAGAGGAAGGAAATAATATTACACCCGAAGAAGTAATAACTGCGATAAACAAAATGAAAAAAGGAAAGGCTCCCGGTCCAGATGGAATTCCAGCCGAGGTCCTGCAGGAGTTAATCATAAAATTAACCCCCGTCCTATGCAGGCTCCTGAACGAATGTCTATATCAGGGTAGAGTTCCGGGAATATGGAAGAAAAGCGAGGTGGTAATTCTGAAGAAAGGAGACGACAAGGATCCTCTACAACCGAAATCATACCGGCCGATTTGTTTATTGAATGTGCTTGGCAAAGTTCAAGAGAAGATTCTATGCAAAAAATTACAAAGCCACCGGGAGGTTCAGGGAATGAATCCTAGTCAATATGGATTTAGAACCGGGAAGTCGACAGAGGATGCCATAAATCGGTCGATGGAAATAATTTGTAGCAGTACAAAAAACTACGTAGTAGGCTTATTTATTGATATTTCGGGAGCCTTCGACAATTTATGGTGGCCCGCTCTGTTTGAACGGCTGAGGGAGATTGGTTGTCCAAGAAGATTATTTTACACCTTCAGGGACTATTGCAGATTTAGAACTGCTTCCTTGAGATGCCAGAACTCATTCATCACGAAGATACTTACTAAAGGATGCCCGCAAGGTTCCGTTTGCGGTCCCATATTCTGGGATATAGGGATGGAACCAGTGATTGAACTATTACAAAGAATACCTGAACTTCTAGGTCTAATAGCTTTTGCTGATGACATTTTACTACTCGTGGAAGGAGCAACAAGAGCAGAAATTGAGTACAACAGTAATCTAGTACTTAACTGCCTTAGCCAATGGTGCAGTAAAGTCAAACTGAGTTTAGCACCACATAAAACAACATTTATGTTGCTCAAGGGCAAGCTGACTCGAAAACCAACTATAAGAATCGACGGTAAATCAATTCGTAGAAACCCAGTGTGCAGGTACTTAGGCATTCAATTGGATGAACGTTTAAACTTCGAACCCCACTTAGAGATGACAATAGCAAGAGCAGTGGCGGTCATGAATAAATCATTAATATTGGCCAACGAAAATTTACTGTTCCAGTCCAAACAATAAGACTATACCATGACGCAATTTTTTCCTCTTTAGTGGGCTACTCAGCAAGTGTGTGGGCAAGCATCTAAGAAAAGTAAAACTAAAACAGCGAGTCAGACGTGACCAACGAGGAATACTTTTAAGATTGACAGGAGCGTACAGAACCGTGGCAACAAATTCATTAACCGTTGCCATTGGTGTATGGCCACTGGACCTTGAAGTAAGGAAACGGGGTGCCATATACTGGCTCAGAAAAGGGAAACAAGATAAGGTAGCAGAAATTGTAGGCAGCGAAGTAACATCGGAGACGCACATTCGGAAGCTTCTATTGGCGGAATGGCAACAAGAATGGAACAACAGTGAAACAGGTCGAAGAGCATACGATATGTTCCCATCCGTAGAGGAGAGGCTAAAGTTGAAGTACCTTCAACCCTCTCCCGGATTGGTACACTACATTACAGGTCACGGGCCATACAATAGCTGGCTCCGAAGTCGAAATATTGTGGACTCGGACAGGTGCGAATGTGGTGAAGAGAGTACGCCGGAGCACGTGGTATGGGAGTGTGAAATAACAGCCAGTTTGAGAGAACACCAACAAGCTCGGCTGCAAGGTAGGAGCATATTTGACATTCTGCGCGACGAAAGTTTGTGGCATTTGCTGGACGAGGCAGCTGATCTAGCCTCAAAATTTTGGAAGGAGAATTTATAAAAAGGAAAAATGCCGAGCGAAATCAAAGGCCACAGATAGCAGAAGAGGAGAACCCAATTACACCGGATTGACGGAAGATATCCCACGACAATGAGCAGCATCAATCGTCGGAGGAACTTCAGTGTGCTCCAGAGAGGCCGTCTTCTGAGCGACAACTGGGGCTGTCTTGGTATTCCAGGAGGTCAACTCTTGATGGCCTGGGCGGCTGACTTTGCTGCCGGTTCCAGGGGACTCTGCCTTTGGAGCGCACACAACACCAAGAAAAATGAACAATAGTGGACCGAAGTGCGGCTGTGACAATTGGTGGTGGTAATAGTAGAATTAGTAGTATTAGTAATGGTTTTAGTAGTAGCAGTAGTAATGTTAGCAGTAATATTAGTGACAGTAGTAGTAGATTTAGTAGTGGTGTGGTACCCATTCTGTTTAATAACAGTAGATGTAGTAGTTATTGGAAATTGAATCAAAATTTTCTTTCATTCATTGTTTATTTGTTAATATGTTTTATATATATATATATATATATATATATATATAAGATACAAACATATGTAAATGTAAATGAGTGGAAATAAGGGCCCAGATTAGATACTAGGTGCTGGGCTAAGTTGCATATGGAAAATAAATTAAAAAAAAAAAAATTAAAAAAAAAAAATAATAATATTAATGAAAGAATGTATTAAGGAACAATTAATTAAATACATTCAATCCTGTTCTAGAAACATTACGAACTGGTTTTCTCAAAACAAAATAATAATAAACACAGAAAAAGCACATGCCTTATACTTCAGGACAAAAACTAATTTAGATACCCCTGTAACTATAGTAAAACTCTGTGATGAACTACTGAAAAATGTAAAAAACGCAAAATTTCTGGGAATATGGATACAAGAGAATTTAAAATAGAACAAACACATTGATCACCTTTGTAAAAATCTAAATACTATCTGCTACTAGATGAGAATATTAGTTGGCTGCATATCAGATAAAACAATTAAGAATATTTATTATGCATATGTACACTCATCATTAAGGTACGATGGTATATGTTGGGGAAACTCCCCGCCAAGTATCAAATGTTTCAAAATGCAGAAAAAAATGATTAGGATTATGAAAGGGGTACAAAGTAAAACCTCGTGTAGACTTTTATTCAGAAAGGTGCAAATTCTACCATTGCCGTGTATATAAATATGCTTGAAAACATAACATTCATAAAAAAAAATAAAAAAAAATACTGAAGCTTCTGGATATACATTACAAACAAATAATGATGTGCACACACTAGATTTACATATACCACAAAGAAATACTACCCTCTGTCAGAAACGACCACTTAATATGGAAATCTACCTCACAGGATCAAATCTGTAAAAGAAAATACAAAATTAATTGGAGGACTGAAGTACTTGCTCAACCACTGCTTCTGCAGTATTGACGAGTATTTGCAAACCAAATGTTAGACTTAAATAGTGAAAAATCATGTGTTATTTGCAATTATAAATGCTGTGTCTTTATCAAACTTATACAGATATCTTATGAGTAATCACATAATTGATAAAATATTCATGTCTTTGTGTGTGTGAGAGAGAGAGCGTATTTGCATGTCTGACTGCGTACAGACTAATTTAGACTTATCCCATATCATTTGTACTATATCTGATGCTAAGGGACCAATAAATACAAATACACAAAATACTGGCAGTCATTTTGTAGCTACCTTAGAATAAATTCTTTGACAAAGTAGGAGTTGTCAATTAAAAATTCTTTCAATTTTTTCCTGAATTTAATCTTATCATTTGCTAGACATTTAAGATATGTATCCCTGAATTTTTGAACATATGACAACGATTTGTAATCCTTGTGAAAATCATTTTTGCCTCTAGTGCCATTATTGTAAATTTTACTATTTGTTTCAGACAAAGTATAATTTGAGAGTGGATATTAATGTGTATATATACTCAGACCCCAATGTTAAAATCCATAATTTCTAGAACAGCTCTCTACATGAAGTTCTACTACTAACCCCACACATAATTCTTAATACTCGCATTTGGTCTCTGAACCCTTTGTCTCTATAAGCAGAATTGGCACAGAATATTATTCCATAAAACAGTAAGGAGTGAAAATGAAAATCGTATTTAGATCACCTATAGCTGAAATTGTACGAATTGCAATAATGGTTGCACCCAGTCACTAAAGTAAGTCAGAAACATGTAGCTTCCAATTTAAATCACGATCAATATGCAAACCTAGAAATTACACGCACTCTACCTCCTGAATGGATTGGCCTGCAAAATTTATGTCTGTATCTGGTGTCAATCTGTGTGATGAACTGAATTGCAAATATTGACTTTTATCAAAGTTTAAAGGCAACCCATTAGCTGTAAATTATTTATTAATAAGGTCAAAGAGATAATTTGAAATATGTTCTATAGTAAAATTGGAGTATTTTTAATTCTTATGTTTGTGTCATCTGCAGATTGGCTAAATTTTGAGTTTTTAGATGCAACACATGGTATATATATATTAGAAACAATATAGTCCCCAATATTTAACTATGAGGTACTCCACATCTGATGAATTCCCACTCAGAAAACAGTGGACTACTTATGGAATATTAACATTCTCCAGTGACACTTATTAACAATGCCATCTATACCGTAAACTTTAATTTCTGTATCAGAATTTTAAGATTTACACAGTCAAATGCCTTAGATAAGTCATAAAATAATAGAGCTTGTTCTTATGAATGGACCTTTTGAAAACCAAATTGTATTATTCATATTTTTTTCTTCTTATTATTATTTATTTATTTATTTATTTATTTTGTCTTTCAACTGGTGTGATGCAATCCTGCATTCCTTCCTATCTTGTGCTAACCTCTTCATCCCCACACACCCCTTACAATCCACATCTTCAATTATCTGCTTCACATATTCTAATCTAATCTTCCTCTGCAGTTCTTACCTTCGACTGTTCCCTCCACTAACAAATTAACCAATCTCAAATTATGACCTACTAGTCTATCTCTTCTTTCTGTAAGCTTCTTCCTCAATTTTTTTTTTTTTTTTTTTTTCTACCCTTAATTTCCAAAACTCGTTCATTTCATACATTGTATGTCCACTTAATTTTCAGCAATCTTCTGAAGTACTACATTTTAAATGCTTCAATTTTCTTTTCTTCTGGTATTCCTAAAATCCATGCTTCACTACCATAAAATGCTGTGCTCCACACATAGAGTTTTAAAAAGTTCTTTTTGAGTCCTAGATCAATATTTGAAACTAAAAGGCTCCTTTTGCTAGTGCTATCCTCATTTTAACATCATTCTTGCTTTGGCCATTATTTGTAATTTTGCTTCCCAAGTAGCAGAATTCACTTATTTCTCCTATTGCATCCGGTCATATTTTTATATTTAATATACTGCCTTTGTTATCATTTCCCCTACATTTCATCACTATTGTCTTGCTTTGATTTATATTCAGCTCAAAATCTTCCTTCAATATTTTCTTCATGCCATTCAGTAACATCTCAATATTTTCAGCCTATACTACTAACAATACAATGTCATCAGCAAATCGTAGCATACTGATTTTTTCTCCTTAAACACTTATGCCATATGAAAATTTTTCTTTTACTTCCTTTACTGCCTCCTCTTCATGCAAGTTGAATATTAATGGGAATAGAATACAACCTTGTCTCACAAGCTTTTTAACTAATACATGTTTCTCATGATTATCTACTTTTATTTTAGCTTCTTGATTCTTATATGGTTAATAAAGTATTCATCTGTCTCGGTATTTTAAACCTGACTTCTTTAAAATTTTGAGCATCTTGTCCCACTTAACATTATCAAGGCCTTTTTCTAATTCCACAAATGCCATAAAAGTATCTCTGTTTTTCTTAATCTGCCCTTCCCTTGTACTACAGTTTTTCCTAAACCCAAACTGATCTTCACCTTCTATCTCTTATACTACCCATTCCATTCTTCTGTATATTATTCTAGTCAGTAATTTTGAATCATGTAATATGAGACTGGTGATGTGATAATTCTCATATTTGTCACCTTGTGCTTTCTTCAGAAGTGTGAAGATGATATTTTATTAAAATCAGTTGGAAATTCTCTTGTTTCATAACTTTTCAATATCAGTTTGAACAATCTTTTTATTCCTTCTTCTTCTAGGGAATTAAGATGTTCTGCAGGGATCTCATCAATTCCAACTGCCTTATTTGTTTTGAATTCAAACAGA